>OU342740.1:79747682-79894979 GCA_910589775.1 Avena eriantha
TTAGGGAAAGAACACACATGCAATGACTCTTGTGGTGGTTTAGGAAAAGAACACACATGAAATGACTCTGGTGGTGGTTTAGGAAAAGAACACACATCCAATGACTCTGGTGGTGATTTAGGAAAGGAAGACACATGTAATGACTCTGGTGGTCGTTTAGGAAAAGAACACACATGTAATGACTCTGGTGCATAAATGTGGAATAGGAAAGGAAGACACATGCAATGACTAGTGATGGTTTAGGAAAGGAAGACAGATGCAATGACTCTGGTGGTGGTTTAGAAAAAGAAAAAACACATAATGACTTTAGTGGATCAATGTGGTTTAGGAAAAGAAAACACATGCAATAACTCTCATGGTGGTTTAGGAAAAGAACACAGGTGCCCTGATTCTATTGGATCAATGTGGTTTATGAAAGGAACACACATGCAATGACTCTAGTGGTGGTTAAGGATAAGAACACACATGCAATGACTCTAGTGGTGGTTTACGAAAGGAAGACACATGCAATGACTCTGGTGGTAGTTTATGTAAGGGACACACATGCAATGACTCTAGTGGTGGTTTAGGAAAGGAAGACACATGCAATGACTTTATTGGTGTTTTAGGAAATAAGACACATGTAGTGACTTTGATGGTGGTTTAGGAAAATAACACACATGCAATGACTCTGGTGGATCAATATTGGTTAGAAAAGGAACACACATGCAATGACTCTAGTGATGGTTTAGGAAAAGAACACGCATGCAATGACTCTGGTGGATCAATGTGGTATAGGAAAGGAACACACATGCAATGACTCTGGTGGTGGTTTAGGAAAATAACACACACGCAATGACTCTGGTCGATCCATGTGGTTTAGGAAAATAAGACACATGAAATAACGCTGGTGGTGGTTTAGGGAAGGAACACACATGCAATAACTCTGGTGTTGGTTTAGGAAAAGAACACCCATGCAATGACTCTGGAGGATCCATGTGGTTTAGGAAAAGAAGACACTTGCAATCACTCTGGTGGTGGTTTAGGGAGGGAACACACATGCAATGACTCTGGTGGTGGTTTAGGAAAAGAACAGACATGTAATGACTCTAGTGGTGGTTTAGGAAAAGAACACACATGCAATGACTCTGGTGGTGGTTTAGGAACGCAACACAATGCAATGGTTCTAGTGGTGATTTAGGAAAGGAAGAAACATGCAGTGACTCTGGTCGTGGTTTAGGAAAAGAACACACATGCAATGACTCTGGTGTATCAATGTGTATTAGGAAAGGAAGACACGTGCAATGACTCTAGTGGTGGTTTAGGAAAGGAAGACACATGCAATGACTCTAGTGGTGGTGTAAAAAAAGAAAAGAACATGTAATGACTCTGGTGGATCAATGTGGTCTAGGAAAAGAACACATATGCAATGACTCTAGTGTTTGTTTAGGAAAAGAACACACATGCAATGACTCTGGTGGATCAATGTGGTCTAGGAATGGAACACATATACAATTACTCTGGTGGTGGTTTAGGAAAATAACACACATGCAATGACTTTGGTGGATCAATGTGTTTAGGAAAGGAACACACACGCAATGACTCTAGTGGTGGTTTAGGAAAGGAAGACACATGCAATGACTCTGGTGGTGCTTTAGGAAAATAACACACATGCAATGACTCTACTGGATCCATGTGGTTTAGGAAAAGAAGAAA
Organism: Avena eriantha; assembly: GCA_910589775.1. Taxonomy (NCBI): domain Eukaryota; kingdom Viridiplantae; phylum Streptophyta; class Magnoliopsida; order Poales; family Poaceae; genus Avena; species Avena eriantha. The sequence continues at coordinate 79,749,378 of OU342740.1, forward strand.
CATGCAATGACTCTGGTGGTGGTTTAGGAAAGGAACACACATGCAATGACACTAGTGGTGGTTTAGGAAAGGAAGACACATGCAATAACTCTAGTGGTGGCTTAGGAAAGGAACACACATGCAGTGACTCTAGTGGTGGTTTATGAAAGAAGACACATGGAATGACTTTAGTGGTGGTTTCGGAAAAGAAGAGACATGAAGTGACTTTGGTGGTTGTTTAGGAAAAGAACACACATGCAATGAATCTAGTGGTGGTTTAGGAAAACAAGACACATGAAATGAATCTGGTGGTGGTTTAGGAAAAGAAGATACATGCAATAACTCTCGTGGTGGTTTAGGAAAAGAACACATATGCAATGATTCTAGTGGATCAATATGGTTTATGAAAGGAACACACATGCAATGACTCTAGTGGTGGTTTAGGAAAAGATCACACATGCAATGAATCTAGCGGTGGTTTAGGAAAGGAAGACACATGTGATACGTTGCAAATGTATCTATAATTTTTTATGTTCCATGCTTGGTTTTATCTACTTTCTAATGTTTTGTCCACACTTCAGAGTACTTTTCATATGATTTCTTGGACTAACCTATTAACAAGAGCCACAGTGCTAGTTCCCTGTTTTCTGCTGTTTTTTGTTTCCAGAAAGTCAGAAAATGAATATTCTCGGAATTGGACGGGACAAAAGCCAAAGTTCATATTTTACCGGAAGACTCACGGAGCCAAAAGACGAGACGGAGAGGGGCCTGGGGCCAGCCACACCATAGGGTGGCGCGGGTACTCCTTGGCCGCGCCACCAGGTGGTGTGGGCCCCTCTGGCCTCCTTCGATCTTGCCCTTTAGCCTATAAGATCCCCCGATACAGAAACCCTCAAGAGTCAATCAGAAATCCACGAAAAGTTCCGCAGCGCCGCCGCCACCGAAGGGGAGATTCGGGGGACAGAAAGTCTCTGTTCAGACACCCTGCCCGGACGGGGAAGTGCCCCCAGAGCCATCTCCATCGATCTCCACCGTCATCTCCATCACCATTGCTGATTCCCATGATGAGGAGGGAGTAGTTCTCTCTCGAGGCTAAGGGTTCTACCGGTAGCTATGTGTTCATCTCTCTCTCTCTATGCATGATCTTATTGTGATCATGAGCTTGTAATATATAGATCTACCTTGCTACTCAAGTGCTTTAATAGATCTCTGCTCTCCCCATGTGTGTGAAAGTGACAGTGTGCACACCATGGTGGCACTTAGGCTAGAGATTACAAATACTTGTTATGTGTTATATTTGGAGTTGGATGTTTCTATAAATTGTGGTGTTTGTTGGAACCATCTAGTGCTCTAGGTGACAGTGTGGGGTTTTCTAGATGGGAAAGGATTACTTTGAGGTGTGCTGTTATAGCCCTACCATCGATTAGAGTGTCCAACCGGAGAGTAGTTAAGAGTAGTATCATAAAGAGAAGATATTTATATGCGAGTGTTCACTAGTGAAAGTATGATCCCTAGGCCTTGTTTCTAAGCATTGAAACACCGTTTGCTACTAGATCTATTACATGTTTGCTTGCTTCCATCTTTATTTCAGTTTGCCTTTAGTCTTTTCCACGCCATCAAGCTATTTTCTATCATCGTTACCACTTATAATTATCCATACCACTTGTATTTCTCTATCTCTTCGCCGAACTAGTGCACCTATACACCTGACAAGTGTATTGGGTGTGTTGGGGACACAAGAGACTTCTTGTATCTTGATTGCAGGGTTGCTTGAGAGGGAATACCTTTGACCACTTGCTCCCTGAGTTCGATAAACCTTGGGTGATCCACTTAAGGGAAAACTTGCTGCTGCTCTACAAACCTCTGTACTTGGAGGCCCAACAACTGTCTACAAGAATAGAAGTGTGTAGACATCAAGCTATTTTCTGGTGCCGTTGCCGGGGAGGTAAGGTAAAAGGTACTCACATCCTCTGGTGTGAGTGCTCGAAGTTATTTCCTTTAGATTCTGCAATTTTGTCTTTTTGTTTCTTGTTTTCACTAGTTAGGCTTAATGGAAAAGAACAACAAAATTAGAGAGCTTTTTAGTATTTTTCCTAGGATAGAACTTGAATTGTCTGAAAAGAAAATTAAAAACCCATGGAACTTTCTTTGCATGCTAATAGCAATGCTATTAGTATGAATCTTTTGAACACCTTTGTTATTAATGCTATGGAAACTTCTAAACTAGGGGAAGTTAGTTTTTATAAAAATAATCTTTTTAGTTCCCCAGCTTTGAAGAAGAAAATTTGCTTTGATGATACTTTATCTCCCATATGTGGTAATTCTAATGATACTTGTGATATGTTAAATCCACATACTGAAAGCATCCCTTTTAAAATACCTATAAAATGGTTGAACGTGTTATGAATAACTGCTATTTTGGAGATGGAACTGTCCATCCTGGTGATCATTTACTCTTTATACATGAATTATGCGAGTTGTTCAAGTGTTCAGGTATTTTAATGAACCAAGTTAAGAGGAAGCTATTCCATTTTTCACTTAAGGGCAAAGCAAGGGAGTGGTATGAGCTACTAGATGATCCTCATCATTTGGAGTGGAAGGAACTTGAATCTCTCTTTTACTCTAAATTTTATCCTCCTCATAAAATTCATAAAGATAGGAGTTATATTTATAATTTTCATCCTCATGATGGAGAAATTATTACCCAACCATGGGGGAGATTGAAGTCACTAATTCTCAAATGTCCCATTCATGAGCTCCCCAGTAATATTGTTATTAATAATTTCTATGCAATTTCAGGACATTACAAGGACTATCTAGATACTTGTTTAGAGGGATCCTTCACAAGTAAGGAGGTCAAAGCTAAGTGGGATCTTCTTGAAACAATTCAAAGCAATACCGAAGATTGGGATAACAACAAAGGTAAAGAACCAGGTATAAACTATGAGTATGATTGCATTAAGTATTTCACTGAAACTGCTGATTTTCAAGAGCTTAGTGCTAAATATGGTCTTGATCCTCAAATTCTTATTAATTGTTTTACAGCCTTTGCTTCTCATAGTAATGCTCCTAAAGAAAAACGGGACATGTATCATGAGCCTTTTAAAGACACTTGCATGGAAAATGAAATTGTTATTAATGATAGCAATAAACATGCTCAAGCCTATGAAAGTACTATTTCTTATAAGCATGTTAATTTTTGTGGAATACATAGACCTTGTGAGAATAATCAAATTGAAGAAGAATATTGTATCACCCACAGGAATGAAAAAAGTAGAATGTGGTATAGGGATTTAAATGATCTTGGTAAAAAAGTTTGTGCCCTTTATCCTTTCATTTGTGAACTTGGCTTCGAAGTGGGTCATTTCAATTTTCCATGCTCAGGCCATAATAGCCCTTCTAATCCAATGAGTACTACAAGTTTGTATTGTGATGATATGATCACTCCTAATCAGCATGATGAACTTACATTATTTTTGGGGTGTGAAGAGTTATCAAGAAAAACCTCTTTGGTAGATATGGGTGCTTTTGATATGAATTGTGTCCTGCATGGTTGTCATCTTTATTGTGTTGATAATTGCCACACAAATACTTACATACAATATATTATAGAAGACGAGATGTTACCAAAATATGATAGGACTAATATGTGTTTTGAGCTTATTAATGAAAAGAAGGAATCCTCCAAAGTTTCTTCTATTGTCTCTAATAATAAACTAGAGTATATGGAGAAGCTTCCTTTCAAGCCTCTCCCTCCTAAAGAGAAGAAGATAAAGAAGAAAAAGAGGAGTAAAAGGAGGGAGGAAACGGTATTTTCCCCCAAGCATGTTGCTCCTATTATAGTTTTTGATGAGTCTGAACTCGATGATGTTCCTATGCATGTTACCTATAGTAGTGATCATGATTGGGAAAAGCACACTTCTTTTGATATTGAAAATCTCTTTGGTACCAATTCTTAAAATGATGATATTAATAATTGCTATACTATTAGTGCTATCCATGATCCTTCCAATGATGATATGTTTACAAATGAACACACTTTGGAAGATAATTATTCTATTGCTTATGATGATACTACATCTCTAATATATGATGATTGCAATGATGAATATGATATTTTCAGTCCACCTACTATTGAGGAGGAAATTAATTATGATTACAATATGCCTCCTATATTTGATGATTATGGTGATAAAAATAATAATGATAGCTATTTTCTTGAATTTGCTCCCACTACAATTAATAAGAATGACTATGTTTATGTGAGGAGTATTAATTCTTTTATGCATGTGGCTCATGATAAGAATGTTTCATGTGATAGTTATATTGTTAATTTTATTCATGATGCTACTGAAAGTTATTTTGAGAGAGGGAAACATGGGCTTATGTATCTCAACATTATTAAGTTTCCCCTCTTTATGTTGAAAGTCTTGAAGTTGCACTTGTTTTGCTTTCCTATAATTGTTTCTTTGTGCTTTCATCACTTGTTTATTTACAAGATTACTATGCATAGGAAGTGGGTGAGACTTAAATGTGTTTTGAATTTGCTTCTTGATGCTCCCTTTTACTTCAATTCATATTTCTTATGTGAGCATCTTCTCAAACTATCATGCCTAACTTAAAGGCGCTAAAGAAAAGTACTTATTGGGAGATAACCCAAAAGTTTTAGATGAGTCTTGGAAGTTATTACCTCTGTAATAACCGCTCCTTATCCTTTTAATTTACTTTTTGTGCCAAGAGTAACCTCTAATGAGAGAGAAGTAATGATTGGAAAAGTTGCTGTCCCGAAACAGATTTCTGTGCTTCACCGTATAAATTAGTGTAAAATATCTGTACGTCCTTTTGAGGCGTGAATTCTTTTTCTTCTGCCCCAGGTTGTTATCTAACTTTCATTAGTTCAACACTTTTCGATTTGAGCAACATAAGGTCTTCGAAAAAATTCGTCTTTACCTACTGGTCTGTTTTGGCAGATTTCTGCCATTATTTGCATTTGCTTCTTGTTGGTTCCTTTTTGAGTTCTTTTGGGCAATTGAGCTTTTTGAGGGAAGTGCTACGGTATCTAGAGTTTTAATGGAAGTTTTATTAGTGTTAGAACTGAACCTAAATACTTATTATCTTGAGTGCACTAATATTGCTAATAAAGATTGTGTGAAGTTTTGTATGAAGGAAAAATTTCAGGTGTTTGGAAGGAATGAGTAAAGAGATGAAGAATGGACTAAAGCTCAAGCTTGGGGATGACACACGTGTCACCCCAAGAAATATTCAAGAAGTACAAGCGTCAAAGTTTGGGGATGCCCAAGGCATCCCCTTCTTCATCAATAAAAATCTTAGGTTTCTTCCAAACGCTTCATTTTTATTGTTTCATGCACAATTGTGTTGTTCTTGGAGCGTCTTCTTTTTCGTTTTCATTTTGGTTTTTCGTTTTCTTGGTTTTCTTAGTTTTCTTAATAAATTGGTTGGACCCCCTCTTTCATTCATTGTTTTTCAAATAGTTTGGTTTGGTTTGGAAAAAGTAGGAAAGTTCATGCTTATGTGGTAAAGAGAGTTTGTTTTTGATTGTGTCCTATGCTTTCTCATGCCACGCTTGATATTGTTTTGGCTTTATGCTTAGTATTCTTTGCTGTATCATGACTTGTTATAAACAATTGAGAATGCTTAATGTGCGGATGAATCATGCGTTGTTTTAGCATATTAAAGCATAGTATTGTGGTATTCTCCTTTGATGCTTTATTTGGGTTGACTTGCCACATGCTCACACCATGTTATGACTATCCCAAGTCACCATAGCCTTGATGATCCTTTAGTTTTCAACTTGTAGTATCACTTTATGCTTTGATCAATGATGTTTTGTCGCTCTGCATGATTATGGCCATTATTGCTCTCTTAGTTTGTCGCTCCTAGTCTTTTGCTAGCCTCCACAACCAGGCATGAGTTCCACTCATGCATCCAACTCCCTAAACCAAGTTATTCCAAAGAGTCCACCATAACTACCTACTAGCTTATGCTATTCCAAGTATATTCATGATTTTGTTTACCTTCTGAATTAAACTTGTTATGTGAAAATTAGTGATTAAAGCTCTCACGAACTTGATGACACATTTTACTTTTCTTGCATTTAATAAACCTTAATCATTGGGTCCTTCTTTGTTGCGTATATGCTTGCGCTTTATAAGTTGAAATTAGCAGAACCATGTATCATGGGGAACGCTTTCAACACTGCACTTGTACTTTGTACCCCGTTGATATCATGTTATTTTGCTTATGGATCTCGGCGGTGTGAAATAAAAGTGGACCTTATAAGATCATGGAGTTTGTATGTGTGTTAGAGAAACGCCTGGGCCGCTGGTCTAATCCGTGCCATCATGGTGGAAACCTGCAGCGTAACCATAATGAGTTGTCTATGAAGCATTCTTCTTATATAAAAAAGAGTCCTATATTAATAAAAAGAGAAAAGGAGAAAAAAATGAGATTATGAAAAGTGGAAAGAGAGAAAAAAGCACCATATTCCCATGGTAAATAAGAAGATTGCTGAGATGCTCGTTGTCTGCTTGCCTTGTCATTTTGATATGGAGAGTCTTCCGTAGCGGTTCTTTATGATACATATGTACTTACAATGACAAGAGCTTACTTGTGACTAAAGTTGTGTAGCATGAGGTTCGGTCTTTGTAAGTAAGGGGCATGAGATTTCGGCTTATAACTTGTCAAGCATATCCTCTTAGTTGTGTCACTTTAACCTTAATCACCTTAAAGATGCGTATGATAGGGGCAATGAGAGCTGGAAGCTAATAAGTACCTTAATTTTTGGAAGCTCTTTATGAGACTTGAATCCCTACTTCCTTCTATGAAGGCCTTTCTTCCACTATATATATTGATTCTCCACCTTCTATCTTTATGCACTTACTTTGAGAGCATAGTGGCCATTCTTAGTTCTATGTGCATTGTCCCAAGTCTTGTTGATTGATGCATACCTTGATATTGCTTGTTTTAAACTATTTGTATCCAATCACTCTTATGAACTTTGAAGATGTCCTATGCATTTATATTTGCTACTCTATGAGGGACAAGCTGAATGCTACTATGCTATGTTTTCTTTATGTGAAACAAACAAATGTCTTACAAAGCATTTTTATTCATGAATCTTTTGTTTGTGCCTTTTCATGTTGCAACTTAGTTGCTTTGTCTTATTTCTAGAACTTTATCTTTCATGTTATGATTGAAGTACTATGATCCCAGCTTTGAATGTTTTACAAATACTTTGATCAAGTTTATGATGGTGCATGTCACCCCAAAAATTATTCTTTCTTTTTATCACTTACCTACTCGAGGATGAGTAGGAGTTAAGCTTGGGGATGTTGATACATTGCAAATGTATCTATAATTTTTTATGTTCCATGCTTGGTTTTATCTACTTTCTTATGTTTTTTCCACACTTTGGAGTACTTTTCATATGATTTCTTGGACTAACCTATTGACAAGAGCCACAATGCTAGTTGCATGTTTTCTGCTGTTTTTGGTTCCAGAAAGTGAGAAAATGAATATTCTCGGAATTGGACGGGACAAAAGCCAAAGTTGATATTTTACCGGAAGACTCATGGAGCCAGAAGACGAGACGGAGAGGGGCCAGGGGCCAGCCACACCATAGGGTGGCGCGGGTACCCCTTGGCCGCGCCACCAGGTGGTGTGGGTCCCTCTGGCCTCCACCGACCTTACCCGTTCGCCTATAAGATCCCCCCGATATAGAAACCCTAAATATTCAATCAGAAATCCACGAAAAGTTCCGCAGCGCTTCCGCCACCGAAGTGGAGATTAGGGGGACAGAAAGTCTCTGTTCCATCACCCTGCCGGGACGAGGAAGTGCCCCCAGAGCCATCTCCATCGATCTCCACCGTCATCTCCATCACCATTGCTGATTCCCATGATGAGGAGGGCGTAGTTCTCTCTCGAGGCTAAGGGTTCTACCGGTAACTATGTGTTCATCTCTCTCTCTATGCATGATCTTATTGTGATCATGAGCTTGTAATCTATAGATCAACCTTGCTACTCAAGTGCTTTAATAGATCTCTGCTCTCCCCATGTGTGTGAAAGTGACAGCGTGCACACCATGGTGGCACTTAGGCTAGAGATTACAAATACTTGTTATGAGTTATATTTGGATTTGGATGTTTCTATGAAATTCTGGTGTTTGTTGGAACCGTCTAGTGCTCAAGGTAACAGTATGGGGTTTTCTAGATGGGAAAGGATTACTTTGAGGTGTGCTGTTATAGCCGTACCATCGATTGGAGTGTCCAGTCGGAGAGTAGTTAAGAGTAGTATCATAAAGAGAAGATCTTTATATGAGATTGTTCACTAGTGAAAGTATGATCCCTAGGCCTTGTTTCTAAGCATCGAAACACCGTTTGCTACTAGATCTGTTACATGTTTGCTTGCTTCCATCTTTATTTCAGTTTTCCTTTAGACTTTTCCACGCCATCAAGCTGTTTTCTATCACCGTTACCACTTATAATTATCCATACCAGTTGTATTTCACTATCTCTTTGCCGAACTAGTGCACCTTTGCACCTGACAAGTGTATTGGGTGTGTTGCACAACTAGAAAAAAGCTAATTCGTGGCGCACCTATTTTCCCCTTCCGTGGCGCACTAGGGGTGCGCCACGACTTCTATGTTACGACTAAAAAGTGCCTGTAGCGCACCTCACTTCCGGGTGCGCTACAGGAATCTCGACATAGTAGTGGCGCACAACACAGTGCGCTACCACTGTTTTCCCTGCGGCGCATGACAAGTGCGTTGCTAGTATGTAGTTAGTAGTAGCACACTGGCTGGTGCGCCACTACGGTTATTCCTGTGGCGCATGACGTAGTGCACTACTAGTAGCTGACCAGGTGCGCCACCAACGTGGTGCGCCACTAACAACGTACATGTGCGCCACGGCTTAGCTTTTCAAAAAACAAAAAAAAGTACTCAATACAGATGATACTCAATACAGATTATATACAATACAGCTGATATACAGTACATAAATAAATACACCGATATACAATACAGAAATAAATACACAGACAAGATAGAAACAAATACATATAGATAAGTCACATACATAAATACACAGTATAAGTTATATTAGTTCGATCAAGTTACAAAGTAGCTAGTGATGACATGAATACATGTCTCAACCAAGTTAGAGATCGCGGAAGCTCGCCTAGACATCTAAAGTAGGAACATGCATGACAGACAACCAAGGACAATAACCATCACCACGACGGAGGTATAGGTCTTCATCCGGTTCCTCGTCCTAACTCCCGCTAGATAGCGCGCGTATCTAGCTTCCGCCTCTGCCATAGTATTGTACCCTTTGTAGCTATTGCCGCTGAAACGGTGCACCTGTCTCCGGCAGTCTTCCCAATCATTATAGACTCCAGGAACCCGCCCCGTGTACACGACGTACCACGTCATCTAAAAGTTGTCAATAATAATTAAATGATGGTGAAAAAACAAGTAAAAGTCGCATATAAAGATATACTTATCAAATAAGGTAACAAAGTAAGCAAAAAATACCAAGTAGTAGCATGTACATGTCGACACACACAAGTACACGTGGGGATAAAGAACTACAACTAGACCAACACATCAAGACTTCTGGCTCGGCTCAGGGAACGGGAGGACGCATTGTTTTGTCATGAATGCCCTATAGTCACCCTGCATCTTTAGGCGATCTACTACGTCACGGTTATTCGGGGGATTGCCTCCGTAGAAGACCCCCCTGAAGTCATGACATCACGGCTGATGATTGCCCCAAACTGTTGCTGGATGCGATACATCTCTTGTCTAATATCTGAATCATTGATCCTTGCCTTGACTCCGGCCCACCGTTTGAGATGATCTGGCAGCATAGAATTCTGTTGTTCTAGTAGGAACACCCTCATGTGATGGAGTGCATAGTAGGCTTCCTTCTGACTGCCTGCCGGCTGCTTCACGCAGGGGAATTCCGTCACATGGGTGAAGACATGCCTGCCAAACTTGAGCTTCTTACGCACGAAGGTGGCGCCTTCCGCTGAGGCATAGCCGGTGAGAGCATCATCCAGAACTTCCTTGATCTTGTCGTAGTTTTTCTTCTTCTCTTGACTCCCCGAGTTGAAATACGTGGATTGCGAATGTTTCGGCGACAAGCAGATGAGTGTGCACTGTTGATCTCTGCGCAAAATCATTCAAACGGAATGTGTTGGAAAAAGAATGATGAAAATCTAATAAAGCATGTTATGGCAGCGAGTGAATAATGACTTACTCGGGAAAGAAAGGCACGTGAATGTATTCCTTTGTCTTGTTCGCCACCAAGATGCCTTGGAGGTACGAGGCCACTAATCGCCGTTCAATGGCGCTTCCCAAGCAGCCATCACGCATGTAGTAGGGGTCCACTATAGCGATGCCCGGGGTGTTCTCTCTACTGATCGGAATGGCCAGGCTGAGAGAAAACAGGCGTACCATGGTATAGTGCAGTGGATACAGGTGGAACATATTGAAGATGTCATCAAACCGCAGGAAGAACAGATCCGCGGGGACATTATCAACGAAGCCCAAGCCTCGTGGCACCTTAACCACGAATACCGGGTGCGAGGGATCTTTCTCCGCAAGAAGGCGTCTCTCTATCGTCAGCACACCGTCATGCACACTCCTCATTTCTGAAGTGGCGAGCCTAAGCAATTTCTTAGTTAGCATGGGCTCACCCGCCACATGCATCCTCCACATAATACCCTTTGGTCTTGGTGGCCTGTCCTGAAACCTGATCGGATTCACAGTTGACGCCACCGGCTGGCTCGAGCTGCGAGATTTTCTTTTCCTGGTCTTCTTGCCTTTTGGGAAGTGGGTAGGCACCACAATCTGAGCATCGATCACCCTATGTAGTGTGTCAGGACTTAGAACAGAGGGCCGGTTGGATGTATCCGCTGGTTCGGTGAAGGTGCAAGCTGGAGGCGTCTCCTGAGAACCAAAGAGACGTTTGTTGCAAGTGGCTTTCTCTGCGAGGCCACCAGCTCGGTCTTCGTTTAGGTCGCCGGGGAAAATATTAGTGTTGATGAAATCATCGAAATAATCTTCGTCATCCTCGTTCGGATCCTGCGCCATGGTCATGTCAATATGACCAGCCGAACAATCGCGTGGAGGTGACGGTGTGGGGGTCTTGCCATGGCTTGGCGCTGGCACGACAGACAATGTTGTTGTCTGTGGGGTGATGGCCCCGGCCATACCCAAACGAATCATGCTCTTTGGCCATAGCAGGAATAAGCCGAAGAAACTTCTGAGGATAGCCGGCTCTTCTTCATCCGCTCCTGGGGGTTGAATGGGAGGTTCCAGGTCATCGCAGCCCCTTAGCACCTGGAGAATTTTAACCCTATGCACGCTATCTGGCATCGGCTTTGAGTGGAACGTGCGGTGCAAGGGTTGAATGATGGTACCCTTGGCAACATCCCTCAACTCGTTGTTCATGAAGCTTAAGAGAATGCATGGAACATCCGTCTGCGAACAACATGTATGGCATTAAAAAGATGCCATAAGAGTAATAAATGGCAAGGAGGTAAACTATTTGGTTTACCGTGATGGCGTCGAGCTCAGCTAATGTCGAGGCACCGCATACGACGACGGGCGTGCAAGAGACGGAGGGGCTACTTGATGGCACGGTGCCGGCCGCCGATGTATTCTCCCTATCGGTTGCATTAAGCTCCGGCGCCACGGTGATGGCAGGGGGAGTCACGAATGCTTCCGGCGCCGCCGTGCTAGCGGGCGGAGTCACCAATGGTTCCGGCGCCACCGTGCTAGCGAGCGTAGTCATGAACACATAATTCACCGGGATCATCGGCACCGCATTGTTTGAGTGGCTACTGACCATGCTTGGAATCCGGCACGGCCCTTGTCGACCACCCGCACTCTAGTTCGCTATTGACTCCACCAAGGTAGGCAAGATGGAGGTGAGGGTCATTGCCAGGTTGTCTTGGACGATCTGCAGGATCCGCGCCACTTATTCCTTAAGTTCCTGAACCTCGCGGTTTTCCTCGTCGCTCCTCCCCTCCACACGCGTCCTCAGGGGTGGACCAAAATGATCCACCCAATTCTTAGCCCCGAAGCCGGCTAGACGGCCAGCCGACGATGGCTTCTTTGTAACCGATGTGATTTTCTTGGCCCGGTTCATCGCCCTGTTAAAAGGGTTATCCCACCGGGTGGCCACCGTCGACCCGTGGGATGAGGAACCATGGGATCCCTGACTAGCAATTTCCTCGTCCTGCAGAAGAAGTAACGTGAACCGTTTAGAAATTTGACTTGATCGATTATAATGTAATCGACTTGATCCGCGGTAATTAAATTACTTACCGCAAGAACCTCGAAGTCCTTCACCTTAGTTCCCTCGGTGAGTTCTTTGGTTTTGGGGTCCACATGGTAACGAGCCCTGATGATGTTTCAAAGCTGCTTGTTTTCAAATTTCGAAAAGGGGTTAGGTATCCCCTTAGCTTTATACTCGTCGTCCACCTTATCCCATTTGGGCTCCGCAGCTCTGTAACCACCAGATCCAAGATGGTGGTGACCTATTTTCATCTCCTGCAATTCCTTTCCCCACTTACTCGAGGCCTTGGCTGCTTCGGAGGTGCACTTGGCCTTGAACTCCTGGAATTGATCTTCGGTGATCTGCGGGTCAATCTTCTGGATCTCCTCGAGACTTTTCTCTTCTTTAAGTATCTTCTTCTTTATCCGGGTTCTCCAGCTGGCCAGGGCGATGCTCATCCTCGTGAGGGAAGATTTATTTACTTCATTACCATGATAATCTGTGTTCCGATACTGAAGGGGGAACTTGTATCTTGCGTGCATCTCTCGAAGAGGAGTGTGCGCAAATGGCCATTATCTTTATGTCGGAGATTCTCGGTGTTGATCGAGATGGTGGTCCGGGTGATAGCCGCCACTTGCCCACCATAGCCTTTGACCACATGGTCGGGCGCTAAGGGAACCCCTTTTGGGCTCACTTCGGTAATTTCCTCTCTGACGGTGCCGACCGCGTTCGGGCGCCTTTCCTTCTTCTTCTTAGGCGGATTACTACCACTTGTTGTGCCCTCGCCGCCATCAGTGGTTTCATCATCCGCCGTTCCTTCGGCCGCTTCTTCTTCCTCCGGGTCTTCCATCTCATCGGCGTTGCTCTCGGAAGGGTTGTATTCTTCATCACCCTCTGTCATTCTTTCTAACCGCTCGACCTCCTCCCAGAATGATAAGAGTCTACGCTGAGAAGATCCAGCCTCGTCGTTGTCACACATGTTTGCACTAATAAAAGGAAAATAATGGTTAGTAAAGTGCACGGAAAAATCCGGCATGACCATTGCTCATTTTTGTTAAACTAGGAGTGCCCGATTTCTGCCGAAACGGAAGTTAATCAACATTTCGGTGAAAATCGGGACTCATTTCATACAAGCACCTGCATACGAATAAAATTCGGCAACACTATCATCTGAGGAATAAAATTCAATTATTTAACAATATGAAGCTTGTCTTACAGCTAAAATTACGTTACCAGAGCATCTTTGGGAGCTGTGGTCAGATGCTCTTTGATTGTCCAAGTGTACAACATGAACTATCATGATAACATAACTACATCATGGGTGTAAGAATGAGCGAAAATCAGCAATAGATAGTTAGATACACATATGTACTAGATAATACTCCATAGCAAGTTGATGTACTCTGCCATTTCTGCAATGAGTGTCCTATATACTTGTATGTAGGTTTCCATAATAGCAAGGGACTATTAAAATTGGAATATTTCAACTTTTTAAATGTGAGCTTGTGAACCTATGGGGATATGTTAAAAGATTTGCAAGGCCAAGCGTCTTAATCCCTTATACTGGTAGTATTATTTATGGAACAGAAAAATCCTTCTAAGTGACAACTTGAGCTGATGTCGTTTGTGAGCAGTGACTATGAATGCTCTTTTAATAGGGTTAGTTTGAGTCTTACTTGATCCAGGGGCATGTGGTCATATTCTGAATTATGCTTCTATTGTTCATCAGGTACATGATCCAGGGGCTTACAAAGCTACTCCATGTAATATCATGTTAAATGAGTTCTTTGGCTTGACATGGAGTAGTGAAAATGAGCTCTTGGAGTAGTGATTGTACTTTGCCATGTACCAGTTCTGCAATACAAGAGTATTTGCTTGTCCCCTAAATATTTTCCTGTAGGATGTCCCCTAAATATTTGTTGCACTATTGAAGACAAATAGAACAAGCTGTTTCACGGACTGAGATTTCCTTTTCTGTCACTATATACTTGGAGTTCGGGAGTACTTGTGCGTTCAAACTATTGAGATTCAGCTATACAACACACATGCAATGACTGTGGTGGGTCCATGTGATTTATGAAAAGAAGAAACATGCAATGACTATGGTGGTTCCATGTGGTTTAGGAAAAGAAAACACATGCAATGACTCTGGTGGATCAATGTGGTCTAGGAAAGCATCACACATACAATGACTCTGGTGGTGGTCTAGGAAAGGAACACACATGCAATGACGCTAGTGGTGGTTTAGGAAAGGAAGACACATTTAATGACTCTGGTGGTGGTTTCGGAAAACATCACACATGTAATGACTCTGGTGGCTCAATGTGGTTTAGGAAAAGAACACACATGCAATGACTCTATTGGTGGTTTAGGAAAACAAGACACATGCAATGAATCTGGTTGTAGTTTAGGAAAAGAATACACATGCAATAACTCTCATGGTGGTTTAGGAAAAGAACACACGTGCAATGGTTCTAGTGGATCAACCTGGTTTATGAAATGAACACACATGCAATGACTCTAGTGGTGGTTTAGGAAAGGAAGACACATGCAATGACTCTAGTGGTGGTTTAGGAAAAGAAGACACATGCATGACTCTGGTGGTGGTTTAGGAAAATGACACACATCCAGTTACCCTGGTGGATCCATGTGGTTTAGGAAATGAAGACACATGCAAGGACTCTGGTGGTGGTTTAGGGAAGGAACACACATGCAATGACTCGGGTGGTGGTTTAGAAAAAGAACACACGTGCAATGACCTTGGTGGATCCATGGTTTAGGAAAGGAAGACACATGCAATGACTCTGGTGGTGGTTTAAGATAAGATCACACATGCAATGACTCTGGTGGATCCATGTGGTTTATGAAAAGAAGACATATGCAATGACTCTGGTGGTGGTTTAGGGAAGCAAGATACAGGCAATGACTCTTGTGGTCGTTTAGGGAAAGAACATACATGCAATTACTCTTGTGGTGGTTTATGTAAGGAACACACATACAATGACTCTAGTGGTGGTTTAGGAAAGGAACACAAATGCAATAACTCTAGTGGATCAATGTTGTCTAGGAAAGGAACAAACATGTAATTACTCTAGTGGTGTTTTAGGAAAAGAAGACACATGCAATGGCTCTTGTGGTGGTTTAGGAAAATAACACACATGTAATGACTCTGGTGGATCCATGTGGTTTAGGAAAAGAAGACACATGTAATGACTTTGGTGGATCTAAATGGTTTAGGAATAGAAGAGACATGCAATGACTCTGGTGGTGGTTTATGAAAATAACAAACATGCAATGACTCTTGTGGATAAATGTGCTTTCGGAAAGGAAAACACATGCAATGACTCTAGTGGTGGTTTAGGAAAGGAAGACACATGCAATGACTCTAGTGGTGGTTTAGGAAAATAACACACGTGCAATGACTCTAGTGGATCCATGTGGTTTAGGAAAATAAGAAACATGCAATGACTCTGGTTGTGGTTTAGGAAAAGAACACACATGTCATGACTCTGGTGGATCCATGTGGTTTAGGAAAAGAAGACACATGCAATGACTCTGGTGGATCCATGAGGTTTAGGAAAAGAAGATACATTCAATGAATATGGTGGTGGTTTAGGAAAAGATCACACATCCAATGACTCTGGTGGATCAATGTGGTCTAGGAAAGGAACACACATGCAATGAATCTGGTGGTGGTTTAGGAAAGGAAAACACATACAATGACTCTAGTGGTGGTTTAGGCAAACAACACACATGCAATGACTCTAGTGGATCAATGTGGTTTGGGAAAGGAACACACATGCAATGACTCTAGTGGTTGTTTAGGAAAGGAAGACACATGCAATGACTCTGATGGATCCATGTGGTTTAGGAAAAGAAGACACATACAATGGCTCTAGCAGTGGTTCAGGAAAGGAACACACATGGAATGACTCTGGTGGATCTATGTGGTTTAGAAAAAGAAGACACATGCAATGGCTCTCGTGGTGGTTTAGGAAAATAACACACATGTAATGACTCTGGTGGATCCATGTGGTTTAGGAAAAGAATACACATGCAATGACTCTCTGGTGGTTTGGGAAAGGAACACACATGGAATGACTCTCGTGGATCAATGTGGTTTAGGAAAGGAACGCACATGCAATGACTCTGGTTGTAGTTTATGAAAATAACAAACATGCAATGACTCTCGTGGATAAATGTGGTTTAGGAAAAGAACACACATGCAATGACTCTAGTGGTGGTTTAGGAAAACAACACACATGCAATGACTCTGGTGGCTCAATGTGGTTTGGGAAAGGAACACACATGCAATTACTCTAGTGGTTGTTTAGGAAAGGAAGACAAATGCAATGACTCTAATGGATCCATGTGGTTTAGGAAAAGAAGACACATGCAAAGGCTCTGGTGGTGGTTTGGGAAAAGAACACACATGGAATGACTCTGGTGGTGGTTTACGAAAATAACACGCATGCAATGGCTCTATTAGATCAATGTGGTTTAGGAAAGTAACAAACATGGAATGACTCTAGTGGAGGTTTAGGAAAGGAAAACACATGCAATGACTCTGGTGGTGGTTTAGGAAAGTAACACACATGCAATGGCTCTAGTGGATCAATGTATTCTAGGGAAGGAACACACATGCAATGACTCTAGTGGTGGTTTAGGAAAATAACACACTTGCAAATACTCTAGAGGTGGTTTAGGAAAGGAACACACATGCAATGACTCTAGTGGTCGTTTAGGAAAGGAAGGCAGATGCAATGACTGTAGTGGTGGTATAGGAAAATAACACATATGCAATGACTCTGGTGGATCGATGTGGTTTAGGAAAGGAACAAACATGCAATGACTCTAGTGGTGGTTTAGGATACGAAGACACATGCAATGACTCTGGTGGTGGTTTAGGAAAAGAACACACATGCAATGACTTTGGTGGATCCATGTGGTTTAGGAAAAGAAGACACATGCAATGGCTCTAGCGGTGGTTTAGGAAAGGAACACACATGGAATGAGTCTGGTGGATCTATGTGGTTTATAAAAAGAAGACACATGCAATTGGTCTTGTGATGGTTTAGGAAAATAACACACATGTAATGACTCTGGTGGATCCATGTGGTTTAGAAAAAGAAGACACATGCAATGACTCTGTTGGTGGTTTAGGAAAGGAACACACATGGAATGACTCTGATGGATCTAAATGGTTTAGGAAAAGAAGACACATGCAATGACTCTGGTGGTGGTTTATGAAAATAACAATCATGCAATGACTCTTGTGGATCAATGTGGTTTAGGAAAGGAACACTCTTGCAATGACTCTAGTGGTGGTTTAGGAAAGGAAGACACATGCAATGAGTCTAGTGGTGGTTTAGGAAAATAACACACGTGCAATGACTCTAGTGGAGCCATGTGGTTTAGGAAAATAAGACATATGCAATGACTCTTGTGGTGGTATAGGAAAGAACACACATGGAATGAATCTGGTGGATCCATGTGGTTTAGGAAAAGAAGACACATGCAATGGTCTGGTGGTGGTTTAGGAACAGAACACACATGCAATGACTCTGGTGGATAAATTTGGTTTAGTAAAGGAACACACATGCAATGACTCTAGTGGTGGTTTAGGAAAATAAGACACATGCAATGACTCTGGTGGTGGTTTAGGAAAGGAAGACACATGTAATGAGACACATGTAATGACTCTAGTGGTGGTTTAGGATAGGAAGACACATGCATGAACCTGGTGGTGGTTTAGGAAAACAACACACATGCAATGACTCTAGTGGATCCATGTGGTTTAGGAAATGAAGACACATGCAATGACTCTGGTGATGGTTGAGGGAAGGAACACACATACACTAACTCTGGTGGTGGTTTAGGAAAGGAACACACATAACATGACTCTAGGGGATCAATGTAGTTTAGGAAGGGAACACACATGCAATGACTCTAGTGGTGTTTTAGGAAAGGAAGACACATGCAATGACTCTAGTGGTGGTTTAGGAAAAGAACACACATGCAATGACTCTTGTGGATCCATGAGGTTAAGGAAAAAGATGACATATGCAATGACTCTGGTGGTGGTTTAGGAAAGGAACACACGTGCAATGACTCTGCTGGTGGTTTAGGAAAACAACACACATGCAATGACTGTGGTGGGTCCATGTGATTTATGAAAAGAAGAAACATGCAATGACTATGGTGGTTCCATGTGGTTTAGGAAAAGAAAACACATGCAATGACTTTGGTGGATCAATGTGGTCTAGGAAAGCATCACACATACAATGACTCTGGTGGTGGTCTAGGAAAGGAACACACATGCAATGACGCTAGTGGTGGTTTAGGAAAGGAAGACACATTTAATGACTCTGGTGGTGGTATAGGAAAACATCACACATGTAATGACTCTGGTGGCTCAATGTGGTTTAGGAAAGGAATACACATGCAATGAATCTAGTGGTAGTTTAGGAAAGGAAGACACATGCAATGACTCTGGTGGTGATTTAGGAAAACAACACACATGCAATGACTCTAGTGGATCCATGTGGTTTACGAAAATAAGACACATGCAATGACTCTGGTGGTGGTTTAGGAATAGGACACACATGGAATGCCTCTGCTGGATCCATGTGGTTTAGGAAAAGAAGGCAGATGCAATGACTCTGGTGGTTTAGGAAAGGAACACACATGGAATGACTCTAGTGGATCCATGTGGTTTAGGAAAACAAGACACATGCCATGACTATGGTGGTGGTTTAGGAAAAGAACACACATGCAATGACTCTGGTGGTGGTTTAGGAAAGGAACACACATGTAACACCCCATCTTTTGCATACATGATTGTTGTGGGTTAGGAAGCTAGAAATTAGGGGGGAATAAAACTTTTTCTAATTGTTTGCATATAAGCCTAGCTTTACTAGATTTCTTGATCACTTGAGTTGCCTTGGTAGTGTACTTGCTAATCTACATGCTTGAATAATCACCAAGGGTAATCTTAGTTAGTCTCCCCACAAGCTAAGATTTGGGCTAAGCCTTATGAACCTATATTTGTTCCAACTTTGGAGCCTTGGTTTGAGAAAACCCTTCACCCTTTCAACCATGCAAGACTGCCATGTGGTACTATGTTGTGAGTACTTGAGAACCACACCTTAGCCCTGGTTAAACCTCAAGCCTAAGCTTTTTGCATGTGAGTGTTTACCTCACTAGTTTTCACTTAGGAAATGACCCCCTTATTTTGTCCGAAGTTTGGATGATCATTGTGAACACTTGGTTGTGATCCAAGGGGCAACCAAGGCCTGAGCATGATCACCTAACAAATGTCAACACCTGGATTTTTAATCCTAGATGCCTGTTATGTCATACATCGCAATCCCAGGATTACCATTTTTGCGAGACATAACAGATTGGATATCACAGTACATCATCCATTACAAACCAAATATAAAGTCTTACACGAATAAAGGATATCATGATCCAGTCTTAATACAACAAGCAGCGGAATAAATATTAAGTGTAGCGGTGGGGTCTATCTTTAGGGGCACAGGCAATGCTGACGAAGGCAGATAGTCCTAGTTATCATAGCCGTCATGCTGTCCGTCGTCTTGGTAGTCTCCTTCATAGTCTGGCCATAGGAATAGCCAGGGACAAAAGCCATGAGTACTCTTTAAGTAATCGGAAACTACCACTAACAAGTAAGATAATGCTACAGGGAAATGCTAACCTATGTTTATTTGTAAAGTTAAGTTTGAAACCTAAGCTGAGTTCAGAAACAAAGAAAGATAAAATAAAGTTCTAGAATCACTAAAGTGGGGAAGCTAGTGTCATAGTCACAACCCTGTTGTGGTCAAGTCAAGATTCATCATTCATTTCATAAGTCATTTTGAAAATATCTGACAACAAAACAGTATGGCCACTCCAACTGTCCATAACCGCGGACGCGGCTATTCGAATAGTTTGACACTCTGCAGAGGTGGTACACTTTCACCACAAGATTCGATACATCTGTCAGGGATAACCCTAAATCATCATACTTAGTATGCAGATAATCAAACATAACCTTTCCTTTAAACACTCTAGTATAAGCACCTCTCCTATGAGCATCACCTCCCAACCATGACCATCTGTCATCTTGGTCACTACATAGGTGGAAATCATTGATTGGTAGCCTTAGCTCAAACCTCTCCCATGAGGGATAATACTAATGCATAGAAATTTCCGGCTAAGCCTTACCCAACTCAGGTATTGTGGTTGTACGGTAAAATTGGAATGGTATCGCATCCGAATCCAACCATCAGTTTTTTTGTAAAAGGGCTAAGGCTCATGCCTCAACATTTTCATCATCATATACCATTTTTGTTTCTCAACACATGTCAAAACATCTCAATAGAATGAGTCATCATTCCAAGGTTTACACAATTCGTTCTCACCAAGTGTTCCCATCTAAAGTGACTCAAGTTTTGATTTATCTCTAAGCTACTAAGTTAAGAGTGTTCACTAAGGTGGGATGTTAATCTCAATCTCATGCCATAGAATGACATCTAAGGTTATCTAGATAGGTCAAGTTTTATACTTTTTATTCTACCTTCAAAACAAGTAAAGGACTTTGGTAAAGTAAAGAAAGTAAAATCTTGAAATTAAATCTTGGACTAGGTATAAATCCAAATGGTATCACCAAAGCATGCCTAATGCCTTTTCTTAGGTTATCTAGCTTGCAAGGGTTAGCTTGCATTGTTAATGATGGCTTGCTAGTATAATAATTGCAAGTGTTAGCTTGCTTAGTTTACTTGAAGTCCTAGGCTTGCCTTGGGTAGTGAAGTGGTTGAAGTTTATTTCCTCCTCCTCTTGATATAACTCCTCCTCCTCGAAAGCTTGGTCGGTACTATCGTCTATAAATACATACGGAGTACACAATCACCAAACAATACTTAACTAGTCTACTTAGCACTCTAAGGCACACATTTGATGATCTATTATCATCACAAGCATCACAAGGTTTTATTAACTAGCTTCATTCTTTTTATTTAAGAAAAGTAATTTCTACTCATGGAAAATAACTAAGATTTAATATTCTCCAATTAAAATATGGGATCATGTGGACACATGTCATCACCACATATTCTAACATGTGGGAATGTGATTTAAGGGTTGGATCACATTTGAATAAGTTTAAGTTTAATAATTAATGATTTAAAGTGACTAGAAATGCTTATATAGCATTTTTTTGGTACTAGTCGAAAGTCACTGCATGCAAACCTTAATATTATTACATATTTAGATAGGTATGGTTAAATTTGATTTTTGAGAGTTGGAATCAACTCAAAAGCTATTATGGTTGATTTTATAAAAATGTTTGAATGTGCAAAAGCTTCTGCCTTGTTATTTTTACTATGAGAGATCTCTAACTCTAAATGAATTAAATCCAACGGGCTTGGATAGATATTTTCAGAGGATTTCTACCAAAGTTTGAATCACTCAACTTGGTTTAGTTGATCTTCTTGAATTTATTTTAGAACTAAGGGACAAAAGTGAGTTCAAACTAAAATAGAAAAATCTATACTTGAACTAACTAGGTTGCGCGGGAAAACTAACGGGCCGGCCCAGTGACGCTGCACGGTGCGGATGAAAACTAACAGGGGGGTCTCGCAGGTCAGTGACACATCAAACGTGAAGCGGTACGGGGCACTCTCAGCGCTACGATTAAAAGGTGGATCAACAGCTGAGGATCGTTGTCTCTGGTGAACAGGTCGCCGGCGAGAGATAACCCTAGCGGCTCAGTTGGGGTACGTGGGGGCTTACTAGGGCTCAAGCTAGACGTGGCGATGGGGGCGATCGAGCTGGTGGACAACGGCGGTTCTAGGCGTGGTTGCGACGGCTCCTAGGGCAGTCGCAATCAACGGCGCCTCTCCTCCTCTTTTGCGGCAAGCTCCAGCAAAATTCCGGCGAACGGTGGCCCGCCTTGCTCCGGGGATGGGGTGGAAGGATTAGTGGAGAGAGGGGAGTGAGATGGTGTGACGAGTTTGTGCTGGAGTGGCCTCCTTTTATAGGTCGACGAGGGAACTGAACGGGATGGGCTGGCGACTCTGGCGAGGGCTGTACAGCGTGCTATCATCGTGGCTGGAGGTAGGGGACGGTGGCCTGCCTCCTGGCGGTGCTCTATGGCTTAAATGCACGGCTAGAGGTGGTGGCGTTTGGTCGGGAGCGTCCCGCGCTCTAGGAGACAGAGGCGGTGCTCGACGCGGCGCTATGCGACTGTGGGTCGCGCGGCGGCGCACGGCCGTGTCTGGCGGGTTGCTGGGGTCGAGGCGGAGGGGCGTGCGTGGTATTGGGTCGAGGGGCGGTCTGTGGCATGCTGGCGGTGAGGGCGGTCTGGCGCTCTGGCTGCGCGCAGAGAGAATGGGCGGCGAGGTTAGGGAGTGGTCCAGGGCCTGGCTGGGCTTGGGGAAGGGGCAGGGAGGTGGGGTAGGGTTAGGCGGAGCTAGTGGTTGTGCTGGAACGGAGCGGCATTGTCTGTGGCACTTTGCCCACGTTTGGTCAGCGGTGACCAAAATGTGGCAGCGCTGCAATGCTGTTGTGGCTAAGTGGTAGGCTGGTGAGGGTCTGGTTGGACTCAGGGGGACAAGAGTGATCAATGCAACTCAAATTGCTCGACAAGATCTGATCAAAAACAGTAATAGTTAGGCTAATTTGATTATGTCTGCCAGGTGTTCGACACAATAGCCGCAATAACAAAACATTTGAATTTTGGGCTGATTTTTGGTGGAGTTGGTGATCACATGCTTGAGCATCTCTGGTTGCTTGGGATTTGAAAATGGAGTTCGTTTGAGTGGTTTTTTAATAAGTGTGATCTTGGTACCTTCACTAGATTCAATTTTCAAATGCCATTTAAATTTAGTGTTTGAAAGTTTTTGGTAGATCACAAAGTGGGCCTTGGTACATCACAACTTGTAGTAGCAAGGGGTGCAATGATCCACAATTGTTTCTGTTGAGAATTGAATTCTAGGAATAGCCAAAGTAGGTATAGTAGTCAAAATGGCACAAATGACCATTTGTTTATTTTATTCATTTTGATTTGTTTTTCTGTGGGATTTGTTTGGGAATGATCTAGATGATGTTTATTTCACCTAAGAATCATTTTACAATCAATGGATTATTAATCAAGGAAATTCAAATCAACTCCTAAATTATATGCACACCCATACGAATGCTTTAATATTTTTAAATGGAAAAGTTTTTGTTAACTCTAAATTTTGATGATTTGGATCTTGATCACTTGGATTAGAGTTTTGGGATGTTACAAACCTTCCCCCCTTAAAAAAAATCTCGTTCGAGATTTACGAAAGAAAACTAGGAACTAAAGAGATCTGGGAACTCTGTCCTAATGTAATCTTCTCGCTCCCAAGTGGCTTCCTCTTCGGTATGGTTGCTCCATTGAATCTTGAGAAATATGATACTTCTGGTCCTGGTGGTTATGTAGGCTTCCTCCAAGATATGGATGGGCACTTCACGATATGTTAGGTCATTGTTGATCTCAACGGCTCGGTGATCGATGTTCTTGAAAACTTTGGTCTTCTCTGGCACTTCTAGGCATTTGCGAAGTAATGAGATATGGAACACACTGTGGATGGCTGACATCTCATTTGGCAGTTCCAGTTGATACGATGCTTCTCCTCGACGATTTAGAATCTTGAAGGGCCCGATATATCTGGGGGCTAACTTTCCTTTCAGACTAAAGCGTTGCGTTCCCTTCAATGGTGAAACCTTGAGATATACAAAATCTCCGACATTAAAAGTCAGGTCTCTCCTTCTCTTGTCAGCATAACTCTGCTATTTGGATTGGGCGGTCTCGAGGTGCTCATAGACTTTGTGAACCTTCTCTTCGGCTTCTCGGAGAATGTCGGGTCCAAAGATCTGACTCTCTCCTACTTGCGACCAATTCAAAGGGGTGCCACAATTTCTTCCGTAGATGAACTCAAATGGTGCCATCTCCAAACTAGCTTGATAACTATTGTTATATGACAATTCTATGAAAGGCATGCAGTCTTCCAATTTTGATCCGTATTCCAACACACAAGCTCTTAACATGTCTTCTAGGATTTGGTTGAGTCTTTCAGTCTGTCCATCCGTTTGCGGGTGATAAGCGGTGCTGAAATTTAACTTGGTGCCTAATCCTTCCTGGACTTTCTGCCAAATCTCGAGGTAAAATGGGTTCCTCGATCTGATACTATGGTCTTGGGTGTTCCATGTAGACTAACAATTCTAGCAATATACAGCTCCGCTAGCTTCGAACTCTGGTAGGTTGTCTTGACTGGTATAAAGTGAGCTACCTTGGATAGTCTATCAACGATGACCCAAATTGAGTCATTTCCCCTACTAGAGGTAGGCAATCAGGTGATACAGTCAATTACGACGGAAAAACATTTCCATTCTAGAATTTGCAATGGTTGCAACAGTCCTGCGGGTCTCTGATGCTCTGCTTTGACTCTTTGAAAGATGTCACACTTGACGATATAACTTCCGATTTCTCTATTCATCTTGTTCCACCAAAATTGCTCTTTCAAATCTTGATACATCTTCAATCCTCCGGGGTGGATAGAATAAAGAGTATCATGAGCTTCTTGCATGATAACTTGCTTCCGCTCTGAATCTGCTGGCACACAGATACGTCCTTTGTACCACAGAACTCCTTCTTCGTCTTCCGTGAATCTAGGTACCTTTCCTGTGCCAATACGACATTTGATTCTGTCGATACTTTCATTTCCCTTCTGGGCTTCCTTGATTTGGCTGATTAACGTGGTTTGAAGTTCAATGCTAGCTAAGAATCCTTTGCAAACAAGCTCAGTTCTAAACTGCTCCAACTCCTCATACAAACTTGGTTGCTTCTCCTTGATCATGGTGTTTAACCTGCAAGGCAATCTGCTAAGAGCATCCACTACCACATTGGCTTTGCCTGGGTGATAGTGAATGTCAAGGACATAATCCTTGATTAACTCTATCCGTCTCCTTTGCCTCATATTCAGCTCCTTCTGAGTGAAAATATACTTCAAGCTCTTGTGATCTGAGTAAATCTCACAACGATAACCCATAAGATAATGACGCCATGTCTTCAATGCCAAAACTACAGCTGCTAATTCAAGATCATGGGTCAGATAGTTCTGCTCATGCTGCTTCGGTTGTGGAGACAAATAGGCGATAACTTTGCCTTCTTGCATTAATACACATCCGAGACCAATCTTGGATGCATCACAATATACATCAAATGGCTTCTTGATATCTGGCATGATCAATATTGGGGCTGAAATCAATCTCTTCTTCAGCTCTTGGAAACTGGCTTCACATTTGTCAGTCCATTCAAACTTCTTGTACTTCTTCAACAATTGGGTCATGGGTCTGGCGATGCTCGAGAATCCTTCGATGAACTTCCGGTAATATCCCGCTAATCCGAGAAATGCACGGACTTGGGTTTGAATGGTTGGGGCTTCCCATTCTTCGACATCTTTGATCTTGGGGGATCAATAGAGACTACTTTGGTAGACACAATATGTCCTAGGAATCCTAGTTCTTTCAGCCAAAACTCACACTTGCTGAACCTGGCATATAACCGATGCTCTCTCAGGGTTTCTAGGATGATTCTCAGATGTTGCTCATGCTCTTCTTCTGACTTGGAATAGATAAGGATATCATTGATAAACAGATCTTATTCATGAGATTCATGAAATAAGCAGGGACATTGGTTAATCCAAAAGACATAACCGTATACTCGTATAAACCATAGCGAGTAGTAAAGGCGGTCTTCGGAATATCCGTTGCACGAATCTTAAGTTGGTAATAACCAGTCCTAAGATCAATCTTTGAAAATACCTGGGCTCCAGTCAACTAATCAAATAGATTCTCTATCTTTGGCAAAGGGTACTTGTTTTTGATGGTGACGTTGTTCAGTTTTCTGTAATCTATGCACAAACAGTTTCCTCCATCTTTCTTGTCGACGAATAACACTAGTGATCTCCATGGCAATGCGCTTGGTTGAATCAGGCATGTTGCTAACATAACATCCAACTTCTTCTTCAACTCTACTAACTCTGAGGGGTTCATGCTATAGGGTCTCTAGGCTATGGGTTCGGTTCCGGGGATTAGTTCGATAATGATACCAATATCCCTATCCAGGGGCATACCTGGCAATTCATCTGGAAATACGTCGGGGTATTCACAGACTACTTAGACTTGGTCTATGGTGGGTAGGGCTAGACTCTTGTTACACTTGAATTGACAAGGTAAGGTTTCAGATATATGCTCTACTGTTACTCTAAAGCTACTGGTCATCGTGATGGCTTTCTTAGCACAGTCTATCAGTCCTTTATACCTTGACATCCAGTCCATACCTAGTACTACTTCCAATCCTTTGGTGCCGAGTACGATTAGGTTGGCATAAAAATATATCCCATGTATTCTGATAGGCACAGGTTTGCAAATTTTTCTAGGTTTTGTAGTTGAACCGGGGATTTGAACTATCATGACATGCTTCAAGTTGGTTGGGTGGATCTTACTAGTGCATGAAAATTCTTCGGTGACAAATGAATGCGATGCTCCCGAATCAAACAATACCCTTTCTAAACTGAGTTGACAAAAAACATACCCAGCACTACGTTTGGCGCTTCTTGGGCTTCCTCGACGTTCATGTGGAAGAGACGGCCGTTGCGGTTGTGAGGGTTCCCTGGGGCAAACCTTCTCCCTGGTTGAACACGACACTGATGTTGAGATGGGGCATTCACATTGGAAGTGGCGGCAGTCTTCTTGGGGCACTCATTGGAATAGTGACCCTTTACTCCACACTCAAAACAAGTGATCTGGGACTTGCCTTTTGCTGCGACAGGCACAACATTGCTTCTAGTTCTGGGTGCAGTGTTGTTTTTGTTGTTATTGTTGCTCTTGGGAGGGGCAAGGTTGAAATTGTTGGTGTTGCCGGGGTTGTTGTTGTTTCCTCTGGACTTCACATTGCCCCCGCTACGGTTGGGGTAGCTTGGGCGAGACATTGTGGGTCGGTTGTTTCTAGGTGCATATCCTGGTGGGGGGTTGGGACGGTACTTCTGGTGACTGTTGGATCCAGCTTGGTGCATCATACGATGTTTGCGGTTGTCGTTTGCCTCGTTAATCTTCCCTTCCATCTGAATGGGAGAGTCGACTAGCTCTTCGAGATCCTCGAAGCGGATGTTGACGAGGATAGTCTGCATCTCATCATGCAGTCCGTTTAGGAATCTCTCCTTCTTCTTTGCCTCCGTGTTGATCTCATTAGGTGCGTACCTTGCAAGCGACATGAATAGCTCACGGTACTCCACCACAGTCATTCTGCGCTGCTTCAACTCTCTGAATTCATCCCTGATTCTGGTGACTAGGCCTTGCGGCATGTGGGTGCGGCTGAACTTGATTTTTAAGGCTTCACATGTCATCACTTGACCATGGTTCATCAGGCGGATGCTGTTCCACTAGGCTCTTGCGTCTCCTGCCAGGGAGTGGGTGGCAAAGAGACCTTTCTCATTGTCATCAACTCTGGCTACCTCCAAATTGTTCTCCATTGTCTGCAACTAGTTATCAGCATCTAATGGGTTCTCTGAAGTGCTAAAGATTGGGGGATTGGTATTCTGGAAGTTCTTCATCTTGGATCCTTGATGATCCTGATTCCCATGCCCTTGGTTGTTCAGAGCCATCTGGGCGACCTGTTGTAGTGTTGCTAGATTAGCTTGGCGCTCTGCCCTGCTTGCTTCTCTGTCTGCGATGAGATTCTGCAGGATCTGCAACATTGGGTCTTGCGACGAGATGCTCCCTCCTTGGTTTCCACGAGTCATCTGAAGATCGAGGTAGATAAAGGGGTAAGAGGGAAAGTTCTAAGGTTCATGGTTTTGGTTTCAAATCTAAAACCTTGAGTTTGACTCAAGTTTTGCAACTAACTCCATTTCATTCATTCAAGCAAAGCACACGATACAAACACACACACACCACAACAAAGAAAACATATGGTTTTAAGAACCATTCTGCAAGCTATGATACAGTGGGACCGATACATCTCATGCTACGACAGTGCCCTAGTGCATCTACTCATCATCGATGAAGTCATAGTCCTCATCGTCAGTGTAGAAGCCCACGACATCCTCCTCCAGAAAGTCATCATCATTGCTGAGGTAAGAATCCATGTCTCCCTGGATGTCTTCACCCTCCTCTTCTTCCTCCTTACGGAGAACTGGATTCTCCCGGACGTTAGTGCTTCTATGCTTCCTCGAAGATCAGCGGTGACTAGAGACTGTAAATCTCCTCCTAGGGGTCCTGGAAGTTGAGCTCCAAGAAACTCCGGATGTGGGCGTCCCAATAACTCAAAAAGTGAATGTAGGTCCCTCTCGAAGATCAGTTGGCCTCCTTTGCGCAACTGGTAGAACTTGCTGAATTGAGTCTCCATCTACAAGAATTAAGGATGAGGAAGTTAGTGAAGTGATCAAGTGTGTCCAATTTTATGTAGTAATGTAAGAATTTGAGGAACATGAATTTTTGAGAAAGAATGAATTCCGAAGGGTAAGAGAGGCAATAGTTTTCATAAATACTCACTTTGGTTTTTAAACTAAGTTTTTGTTCGGACGTCCATTCTAACTAGGGTCTCCTATGGTCAGGATGGCTCTGATACCAACTTGCCAACACCCGAATTTCTAATCCTAGATGCATGTCATGTCATACATCGCAATCCCAGGATTACCATTTTTGCAAGACATAACAGATTGGATATCACAGTACATCATCCATTACAAACCAAATATAAGGTCTTACACGAATAAAGGATCTCATGATCCAGTCTTAATACAACAAGCACTGGAATAAATAATAAGCGTAGCGGTGGGGTCCATCTTCAGGGGCACAGGCAATGCCGACGAAGGCAGATAGTCCTAGTTATCATAGCCGTCCTGCTGTCTATCATCTTGGTAGTATCCTTCATAGTCTGGCCATAGGAATAGCCAGGGACAAAATCCATGAGTACTCTTTAAGTACTCGCAAACTACCACTAACAAGTAAGATAGTGCTATGAGGAAATGCTAACCTATGTTTATTTGTAAAGTTAAGTTTGAAACCTAAGCTGAGTTCAGAAACAAAGAAAGATAAAATAAAGTTCTAGAATCACTGAAGTGGGGAAGCTAGTGTCATAGTCACAACCCTGTTGTGGTCAAGTCAAGATTCATCATTCATTTCATAAGTCATTTTGAAAATATCTGACAACAAAACAGTATGGCCACTCCAACTGTCCATAACCGCGGACGCGGCTATTCGAATAGTTTGACACTCTGCAGAGGTGGTACACTTTCACCACAAGATTCGATACATCTGTCAGGGATAACCCTAAATCATCATACTTAGTATGCAGATAATCAAACATAACCTTTCCTTTACACACTCTAGTATAAGCACCTCTCCTATGAGCATGGCCGCCCAACCATGACCGTCTGTCATCTTGGGCACTTCATAGGTGGAAAACATTGAGAGGTAGCCTCAGCTCAAACCTCTTTCGCGAGGGAACTAATACTAATGCATATAAATTTCTGGCTAAGCCTTACCCAATTCAGGTATTGTGGTTGTACGGTAAAATTGGAATGGTATCGCATCCGAATCCAACCATCAGTTTTTTTAAAGGGCTAAGGCTCATGCGTCAACATTTTCATCATCATAAACCATTTGTGTTTCTCAACACATGTCAAAACATCTCAATAGAATGACTCATCATTCAAAGGTTTTCACAATTCATTCTCACCAAGTGTTCCCATCTAAAGTGACTCAAGTTTTGATTTAGCTCTAAGCTACTAAGTTAAGAGTGTTCACCAAGGTGGGATGCTAATCTCAATCTCATGCCATAGAATGACATCTAAGGTTATCTAGATAGGTCAAGTTTTATACTTTTTATGCTACCTTCAAAAGAAGTAAAGGACTTTGGTAAAGTAAAGAAAGTAAAAGCTTGAAATTAAATCTTGGACTAGGTATAAATCCAAATGGTATCACCAAAGCATGCCTAATGGCTTTGCTTAGGTTATCTAACTTGCAAGGGTTAGCTTGCATTGTTAATGATGGCTTGCTAGTATAATACTTGCAAGTGTTAGCTTGCTCAGTTTACTTGAAGTGCTAGGCTTGCCTTGGGTAGTGAAGTGATTGAAGTTTTCTTCCTCCTCCTCTTGATAGAACTCCTCCTCCTCGAAAGCTTGGTCAGTACTATCGTCTATAAATACATATGGAGTACACAATCACCAAAAAATACTTAACTAGTCTACTTAGCACTCTAAGGCACACATTTGATGATCTATTATCATCACAAGCATCACAAGGTTTTATTAACTAGCTTCATTCTTTTTATTTAAGAAAAGTAATTTCTACTCATGGAAAATAACTAAGATTTAATATTCTCCAATTAAAATATGGGATCATGTGGACACATGTCATCACCACATATTCTAACATGTGGGAATGTGATTTAAGGGTTGGATCACATTTGAATAAGTTTAAGTTTAATAATTAATGATTTAAAGTGACTAGAAATGCTTATATAGCATTATTTTGGTACTAGTCCATTTTCACTGCATGCAAACCTTAATATTATTACATACTTAGATAGGTATGGTTAAATGTGATTTTTGAGAGTTGGAATCAACTCTTATGGTTGATTTTATAAAAATGTTTGAATGTGCAAAAACTTTTGTCTTGTAATTTTTACTAGGAGAGATCTCTAACTCCAAATAAATTAAATCCAACGGGCTTGGATAGATATTTTCAGAGGCTTTCTACCAAAATTTGAATCACTCAATTTGGTTCAGTAGATATTCTTGAATTTATTTTTGAAATAAGGGACAGAAGTAAGTTCAAACTAAAATAGAAAAATATATATTTGAACTAACTTGGTCGCATGGGAAAACTAATCGGCCGGCCTAGTGTCGCTCCGCGGCGCGGATGACAACTGACAGGGGGGTCCCGCAGGTCAGCGACACATCAAACGCGAAGCGGTACGGGGCACTCTCAGCGCTACGATTAAAAGGTGGATCAACGGTTGAGGATTGTCGTCTCCGATGAACAGGTCGCCGGCGAGAGCTAACCCTAGCGGCTCGGTGGGGGTACGTGGGGGCTTACCAAGGCTCCAGCTAGATGTGGCGATGGGGGAGATCGAGCTGGTGCACAATGGCGGTTCTAGGCGTGGTCACGGCGGCTCCTGGGGAAGTCGCAATCAACAGCGCCTCTCCTCCTCTGCTGCGGCAAGCTCCGGCAAAATTCCGGCGAACGGCGGCCCGCCTTGCTCCAGGGATGGGGTGGAAGGATTAGTGGAGAGAGGGGAGTGAGATGGTGTGAGGAGTTTGTGCTGGGGTGGCCTCCTTTTATAGGTTAACGTGGGGAGCGAACGGGATGGGCTGGCGACTCCGGTGAGGGCTGTACAACATGCTATCGTCGTGGCTCGAGGTAGGGGACGGTGGCCTATCTCCTGGCAGTGCTCTATGGCTTAAATGCACGGCTAGGGGCGGTGGCGTTTGGTCAGGAGCGTCCCGCGCTCTGGGAGACAGAGGCGGTGCTCGACGCGGCGCTCTTTGACTGTGGGTCACGCGGCGGCGCACGGCCGTGTCTAGTGGGTTGCTGGGGTCGAGGCGGAGCGGCGTGCATGGTATTGGGTCGAGGGGCGGTATGTGGCGTGCTGGGGGTGAGGGCGCTCTGGCGCGCTCTAGCTGCGCGCAGATAGAATGGGCAGCGATGCTGGGGAGTGGTCCAGGGCATGGCTGGGCTTGGGGAAGGGGCTGGGAGGTGCGGTAGGGTTAGGCGGAGCTAGTGTTTGTGCTGGAACGGAGCGGCGTTGTCTGTGGCACTTTGCCCACGTTTGGCCGACGGTGACCAAAATGTGGCGGCACTCCACTTCTGCTGTGGCTAAGGGGTAGGCCGGTGAGGGTTTGGTTGTACTCAGGGGGGACAAGAGTGATCAATGCAACTCAAATTGCTCGACAAGATCTGATCAAAAACAGTAATAGTTAGGCTAATTTGATTCTGTCTGCCAGGTGTTCGACACAATGGCCGCAAGAACAAAACATTTGAATTTTGGGCTGATTTTTGGTGGAATTGGTAATCAGAAGCTTGAGCATCTCTGGTTGCTTCGGATTTAAAAATGGAGTTCATTTGAGTGGTTTTTGAATAAGTGTGATCTGGGTGCCTACACTAGATTCAATTTTCAAATGCCATTTAAATTTTGTGTTTGAAAGTTTTTGGTAGATCACAAAGTGGGCCTTGGTACATCACTACTTGTATTGGTAAGGGGTGCAAAGATCCACAATTGTTTCTGTTGAGAATTGAGTTCTCGGAATAGCCAAAGTAGGCATAGTAGTTAAAATGGCACAAATTACCATTTGTTTATTTTATTCATTTTGATTTGTTTTTCTTTGGGATTTATTTGGGAATGATCTAGATGATGTTTATTTCACCTAAGAATCATTTTACAATAAATGGATTACTTAATCAAGGAAATTCAAATCAACTCCTAAATTATATGCACACCCATATGAATGCTTTAATATTTTTTAATATTTTGATAATTTGGATCTTGATCACTTGGATTAGAGTTTTGGGATGTTACAACAACCCTCTGCACTACCATGCCTTCCCCAATGTCATTGGTGGCGCTAGTTTGATTTGGCAAGCTCCCAAAGTGGCCATCTCATCAACTTTGCACAAGATCACCAAAACCCTCTCCCACTCCCCTGCCCGTGCTACACCCTCTCTCGGACCCTGGCACGATGCCTCACCACCCCAGCAACCACCCTAGACTCCCCCACATCACATCCACATGCCCACACACTCCAAAAGAGAGAGACAAGGGAGATCTTAGAAAATCTAGCCAAGTTTTGAAACCAGAAGCCTCTCTCTCCCTTCAGCCACGTCTGGCCCCACCCCGGATGGCTCCAACTCCCCAGGCACCATCTCCACCCTTCCCCTTGCTCTCCCGCACGCCCAGCTACCCCCAATCCCCAGCACCCACCTCAGCACAAACCCCTCGACACCCTATCGCACCCCTACCCCACCTACCTCCCAGGCCTCAGCTAGGCAGACCAAGCCCTGCATACCCGAGCTGTTCCATCGAACAGCTTGCAGGCAGCATGCAACGGCCACCTCCCTTTCACTCTCCAATAGGCCCATCCAACCCCCGAGGAGAAACCGTCCCCAGGTCGCCCCACGACGTCGCCACCGCCCCTCCTGGCCAACCCTGAGCTCCCCTTGTGACTCCACTGCCTCGCCGTGCACCCGGTGCACCATGGTCGAGCTCAGCTCGTTAAATAGCTCCCCCACCCCTTGCACACTCCTCCCACTCCTCATTTCGCTCCCAGAGCTCCTAGTACCACCTAGAGCGGAGGTAGAACCTCTCGCCCTCCCCTCCCACGCTGTTGTTTCTCTCTGTCTCGGGCCGACGATGAACGGGAAGGTTCCATAGTCCCTGCTCCATCCTTCCCCCGTCTTTATCCTCCACTACACTCGCCCCTCGAAACCAGCCCTAATCCCCCTCCTATGTGGCTGTTGTTGTCGATAGGTACGCCGAAGCTGCGAGGAGGCCGAGAGCTCCGAGCCGCGCCGCTGCTGATGCGACGGATCCAGTCACCCGGAGCCGACGTGTCGTACCTCGTTTGACTCCCCATCCTCGACCACATCGAGCCACGCCGCCGCCGACCCATCTCCGCCCCACGGTAAGCCTCCCCGCCGCCCGCCAGCCCCGCTAGGGTTTCCCCTCATCGGCGTTGAGCCCAGCGAGGACGACAGAGCCCGGCCGTCATATCTGTTTTAGATCCAATGACCAGCATCGCCCAATACCCCTTCGCCCCTCTGTGCCTATGGCACGCAGGCCCCACGGCAGGATTTGAATCCCCAGCCCTCCCGCGTAGGCCACCGTGTAAGCGGGCCGGCCGAGCTTCTTAGCGAGTCCTGACCCAGCCGCTGCACTGCCTCCTCTTATTTATTTTAGGCCATTTTATTTCCCAAAAATATGTTCTGTAGATTTAATTCCACCAAATAATTTCTATGTATTGTTTTGGATTAGTTCAAATTTTGTAGAATAGCCTATGTAATTTTCCATTGCATGTCACTGGTAACTAGTATCTGTTTTGAGTATTTAATCTGTAGCTTTAAATTCTGGAGCTCAGAAATTTGTGAAACTAGTTTCCAGGCTTTGCCTGTGAAATTGCCTACTAGGAAAAACTTGAATCACCCAATTTGGGTGTGTGTAGCCTCTGCTCTTATTTTTACAAGTTTCGGACAAAGGGTCCTTAGTTAACTTCCAGAGGTTGCTATGAAGCTAATTTTGGGATGAAACCAACTCCCAGAGTTAGGCCTCTAATAGTAGTACTTACTCCTGAAAGGGCATAATTTTTGGCTCTGTAGTTCCACCCTACGGATTTTAGTACTAGGTTCTGCACTGTTTTTAGTATTTTATTTACTAAAAATCAACCCTTTTTGATAAAAATATGAAACCAATGAGGTTGGTCTTGTATTCTCTATGACTACTCATAAATATAATTTGTGGTCACTATACACCAACTTGTTTTGGTCAAATCATCTGCTTGTGTGCTAATCTAGTCTTTACCATTAAAATCACCAAATAAGTTTTTTTTAATCTTTTTGATTGTTTCCAATGGTTTTGTAATGCTAGGATCAGTAGGTACTTGTGTTTGGTTGGGTTGGTTCATTTGTGCATCTGTTCTGTACTGATTGTGTTGTTTGTGCAATGGATGATGATTGTTGTTATGGTTTGATTATATTTCCCCTTTTTGCAACGATAGATACGAACAAGGACGAGTTTGAGGAAGGTACTTGGGAATATTTTGAGAACGAGGACCAGGAATAAGCTGCCAACCAAGGCAAGCCACCTACAAGTTCATGAGACTTGTTCCATCTTTATTTTATGTTTTATGTTTTACCTACTCTTACTAATGCATTGTTTTACTCGCTATATTGTTATCTATTATGGTATTGGTTTGGCTCCACCAAGCTTATGCCTATGGTACTATTTAAGTACTCCCCCTTGGTATTACCTATCCCTAACCTAGTAGTTAAGGTTGTCTAACATACCACAACCCCTTGGAAACACCGGTTTAGCCTAACAAAAACTCTAGGTTGGGAACCCAATGGCAAGAAGGGTTTTTACAAAAGATTTGGGTAGAAAACCTTGGCAAGTGGGACTTGCCGGGTGACTTGCAACTGCTAAAGGGGATAGTGATGCCTGGAGGGTGGGCCTTCTCCATTAAAGGTCCATGTGGGACATCGACCTGGAGAAGGAACGAAGGGTCTGCAGGCCTCCGCGTGTTACTATGAGCCCCATATTGAAAGTGCCCACTGTGTAAGGTGTAAAATGCGCTCCGGTTGGTCCTCGGTACCCGGCGTACCGGTTTTGAGGGGAGAAACACTCATAGGGTAGGCGCTTGTGTTAAGAGGACATTATCTCGAAGGTCTCGTCCGGCTATCCAAAACCCGCATACTAGTGTATGACGATCCACGACGGTTCGCGGCGGATGTATCGGATCTTATGGATAAAGTGTACAACCTCTGCAGAGCGTAAATCTATTCGAATAGCCGTGTCTGTGGTCATGGACAGTTGGAAAGGTTGCTGCGTAGTGGTGCTGGTTTTGTTTTATAAAAATGTTTTCGGAAAGGATTCGGCCATGGGATGGTCGAAGGGTTTGGAGGAGGGACCATGGGATGGTCGGACCTAGTTGAAGTGTTGGTCATGGGATGACCATAGTGGAAGTGAATAACAGGGTTGATCCCATCGTAGTAGTCAAGTTTTCCTAACTATTTTACCCCTAAAAGTTTTGCAATTGTAGAGTTTAGAGTATATCTCTAAGAGGTTTCACAAATAGCCTCTTTGCAAGCTATCCTACCCACAACCTTATTGCATACTCTTTGTTCTTCATTGTATGGTGGTTTGCGAGTACATTCAAAGTACTCACTGGCAATGTTCCCTGGCTATTAACTTGGTCAGATTATGAGCAGGATGAAGGAGACGAAGGAGGGTACGACGACGATTTCGCGAACTAGGGCGTTACTCTGAGTCAGGAACCTGTTGGGATATGGCTTGACTCGGGTCCCCCGCGTTTATTAGTACCGACGCTATTATCTATTTGTGCCCATGGAGGCAAGTTGTAAGACTATTATTGTAAGAATTATTGTACCGTACTTGTAATGAATGTGTGTACCTTGATATCATGTCGGTTATGCTCCACGATGCACTCTAATGGGATCGTGGTGGTTTGCATAATTTGGTTATCTCGGGTGAAAATCCGGGGTCGCCACAGACTTGGTATCAGAGCCATCCTGACTTTAGGAGCCCCTAGTTAGCTTGGACGTTAGACCCGGACCCCAAAAACTATTTTCTCTATAAAGGAAGGAGTTTGGTATTTGCAAAAATAATGCTTATGACTCCTCCCCTCTATTTCGAAATCAACATGCATTAAATTAAATTTTGCATATTTTAAAATTTTGCACACTGTTCACTAACTTCAACTTACCAAAATTTTTGTAGATGGCTGTTGTGATCAACATGTACCGTCAGGTCGGACTAGACTTGCCACTCCAGTTGTTTGAGGCTGAGCTCAGGGACTTGGCCAAGCATGTGGGCTGCCCAACACCAGAGATCCAAGGCGCCTTCATTCCCAGGCTGGTTGAAGTAGAGAAGAATTTGTTGGTGGTATGCACCATGAGGGGTGGCGTAGTGCCTCCATTCTCCGAGGAGCTGAGGGTGGAAGTACTGGAGAAGGACTGGGGCGATGGTGTGCTCCGTGTGGCTCAGGAGGCCCTAGCACGCCTCGCCTATCACCATCGCGAGCAACTAGAGGGTACCAACTTCTACCATTTTGGGAGGCGCCATCCCCGGGGTTACGCCACCTTGACCGCGCAACACTACGACTTCGGTGAGCACATCCAGGACATGGAGTATCTCCTGAGGAAGACCCAGGAAACTATGGATGATGTTCGCACGCGCCTGGACAACAAGACCTTGGAGTATCTCACCCTTGTGGAGGACTTGAGGATCGAGAAGTTGGAGCACGCCTAGACCAAGCTGAACAAGCAGACTGTGGTGGCTAGGAACAAGCGTCTCCTAAAGACCACCAAGGAGCAAAAGGAACTCTTGGTGACCATGGAGGCCCGGATAGAAGCATTGGAGGAGGAATATGCTCAGCTCGACAAGGACAATGATGACCTACTAAATGATATAGATAATTATGCCGCCAACAAGGAGGATTTCGATATGGAGCCCAGAGTGAACCCGAAGATGATGATAATATGGAGGAGGAGGAAGAGGATCCAGAGGAGCGCGTTCTTGAGTCTAAGGATGATACCGAGGTCATCATTGAGGAAGACACCACCGCACGTCGTGACGCGGAGTAGGTCTCACACTAGTCTATGAGAGCAAGTGAGAATACCGCCGTGTCCCCCTTTTGAGTGGATATTTGTCTGTCTTCTGCTTGCTTGTATGGTTTGAACTCGTAGTATTATCTAGCGTCAATATGTGACGCATAAACTTGGTTATTTTGTGGTTAACTCTATGGTAGCTTAATTCCTAAGCACCCCTTATCTCTTATGCATGCCTGTTTGTTGTGTTATTTCCTTCTTGCACCTTGAGGTTCCGGTTGCAAACCGTCCCCCTTTGTAACCCCATCCTAACCGTATACCTTCAGGATGGTGCGCCCACGCGGACCCCCTCCACCACCCTAGACCATGGCATAGCTCCTGCACAGGTTCATGCAAGACCACCAAGACGCCAATGAGGAACGCCAAGACAGCATTGCCGCTCTCCAGCAGCTGGAAACTCCCCCGACCCCGAGGGCGAAGAGCAGAGATCCAGACTTAGGGACTTTTAGAACACGAACCCACCTGTGTTCACCAAATGCACCAACCCACTTGACGCCGATGACTGGCTCCGCACTATTGAGAACAACCTGGAAGTTGCGTGTGTTGGAGAGAATGAGAAAGTCACCTTGGCCACCCACTTCCTCGCTGGTCAAGCAAGGACTTGGTGGATCAGCGTCAAGGAAATTCTGCCTGCGGGACAAGCCATCACTTGGGAGGACTTCAAGGAGAGGTTCCACAAGCGTCATATCCCACCTGATTTGATCAAGATGATGAGAGACCAATTCCGTGATCTGAAGCAGGGAGGAATGTCTGTGCTGCAATATCTGGAGAAGTACACTGATCTGGCCCGATACGCCCCAGATGACACCAACACTAAAGAGAAGAAGGTGGATACCTTCATGAATGGACTCTAGGATGAACTGCAGTGCCACCTAGTAGCCAGAGGTTCTAGGAGCTGGATGCCCTTATTGATGCCGCCATTTCTGTGGAGAACAAGCGCAAGGGAGTGATTGAGAACCGCAAACGCCAGATGATGCAGCAGGGAGGACCCAATGGACAGAGGTGGCGAAGCATGCCACCCTCAAGGCCTGCACCCCCACCACAGAGGAAACTGTCCTATGCTCTGCGCCCAACAACCCCAACCGCAACTACAAAACCCCTCGCCCTAGAGGCGGGAACCCAAGACCCACCCCTAGAGGCCCTGTTAACCCCAATGTCTGCCCCAATGCAGCCGGTTGCTCCAACTATGGACAAGTGGGACACTACTCCCGTGAATTCCCCGAGAGGAAGAAGGACAATGCACCACGCCCTAATGCAGCCCGCCTGAATCAGGGACATGCCAGGGGAGCCCCAGCCAAGGGCGCTGCCCCCAAGAAGCATGCCAATGCTACCAGAGGACATTTGAACCATATAACTACTGAGGAAGCCCAGGAGTCTCCTGACATTGTTCTGGGTACGTTCCTTGTCAACTCCATGCCTACTACAGTATTATTTGACTCCGGGGCCTCGTATTCACTTGCTAATGAGCCGTTTGTTGAGAGAAGTGGGATGGAACCTAGCCAACTGAGTAGGCTCATGCTAGTACAAATACCTGGTTCGACGGCCAAAACCAAAGCCGTCTGCCGAGATATTCCCATAGTTATCCATGGTATAACCTTCACAGCCGACCTAATAGTTTTGGGAGCCCAGGGTCTAGACGTGATCTTAGGAATGGATTGGATGACCAAATACCATGGAATCATAGATTGTGCAAGAAAGTCCATATCCATGACAAGTAGTGAAGGTGTACAAGTCGAGTACAAGGCAACTGTGCCCTCATCTCGGATCTATTGCCAGAAGAGTATAGTCGGACCTACCTTAGAACAAGTGCCAGTGGTCTGTGAGTATCCAGATGTCTTCCCGGAGGAGTTGCCCGGTATGCCCCTGACAGAGATATCGAGTTCATCATAGAGTTAGTCCCCAGAACAGCCTCCATAGCTCAAAGGCCGTACCGTATCAACCCCGAGGAGTTGGTCGAGTTAAAGAAGCAACTTGATGACATGGAGCGCAAGGGTCACATTCAGCCGAGTGCCTCCCCTTGGGGATCACCCGTTCTTTTTGTGGATAAAATAAGATGGAACCACCTAGCTAGTGACTGATTACCAGAAGCTCAACAACGTCACAATCAGAAACAAGTATCCCTTACCAAAGATCGAAGATCTGTTTGACCAGCTAAATGGAGCCCGAGTCTTCTCTAAGATAGATCTCCGCACCGAATACCACCAACTCAAGATCTCAGAGTCTGACATCCCCAAAACAGCTTTTACCACCCGATACGGCCTATATGAATACAACATCATGTCCTTCGGCTTAACAACCGCCCCTGCCTATTTCATGAATCTCATGAATAAGGTATTCATGCCCTACCTAGACAAGTTCGTCGTAGTGTTTATCGACGACATCCTCATATACTCCAAGACTGAAGCCGAGCATGAGCAACACCTAAGAGTAGTACTGGGAATACTCAGGGAGCATCAACTGTATGCTAAGTTCAGCAAGTGCGAGTTTTGGTTAAAGGAAGTTGGATTCCTTGGCCACATACTGTCTGCCGGGGGAATCTCAGTCGACCCCTCCAAAATCAAGTCAGTTCTGGATTGGAAAGCCCCCACCAACCCCTCGGAAATCAAAAAATTTCTAGGTTTAGCCGGATACTACCACAAATTTGTTGAAGGTTTCTCAAGCATCGCAATGCCAATGACACAACTGCTGAAGAAGGACAAGAAATTCGAGTGGACCAAGAAGTGTGAAGAGAGTTTTCAGGAACTCAAGAAGAGACTAGTGTCTGCCCCTATCCTGACCATGCCAGATATCACCAAAAGCTTTGAAGTTTACTGCGATGCCTCCAAGTTAGCACTCGGAAGTGTGCTGATGCAGTAAGGCAAGGTCATTGCCTATTTATCTAGACAACTAAAGCCTCATGAGATGAACTACCCCACCCATGACCTGGAGCTCACAGCGGTGGTTCACGCACTTAAGACCTGGCGCCACTATCTGATGGGGAACCGCTGCGAGATCTACACACATCATAAGAGTCTGAAATATATCTTCACTCAGAAAGAGTTGAACATGAGGCAGCGAAGATGGATTGAGCTGATCAAGGACTTTGATCTTGGCATTCACTATCACCCGGGCAAGGCTAATGTAGTAGCCGACTCCCTTAGCCGGGAACCTTGTTCCCTGAATGCTATGATCATGAGAGAACAACCATAACTAAGTCAAGAAGTAGAAAGGTTCCGACTCGAAATAGTCAGCCATGGATTCCTAGCCCATCTGGAGCTAAAGTCGACCCTCTTAGACCAAATCAAGGAAGCTCAGAAAGGCCACAAAAGCATTGAGGGTATTAAAGGAAGAATGGAAAAGGAAAATGTCCCCGGATTCAAGGTTGACGACTATGGGGTACTATGGTACAAAGGACGCATCTGCGTATCCAGCGAGCATGAATTGAAGCAGATGATTATGAAGGAAGCCCACAAGACACTCTACTCCATCCACCCCGGTAGCACCAAGATGTATCAGGATTTGAAGGAACAGTTCTGGTGGCGTGGGATGAAGCATGAAATCGCCTTGTTCGTGGCTAAGTGTGATATATGCCAGAGGGTCAAAGCCGCGCACCAACGACCCGCCAAATTGCGGCAACCCATGAAGATTCCGGAATGGAAATGGGAAAAGGTTGGAATGGACTTTATCACTAGACTACCCAAGTCCAACAAGGGACATGATTATATTTGGGTCATCGTAGACTACCTATCCAAGGTGGCTCACTTCCTCCCTATGAAGACCAGCTACAATGGACAACAACTGGCAGAATTGTATATCTCCCGTATCGTTAGTCTTCATGGAGTCCCCAAAGAGATCGTGTCTGATAGAGGACCGCAATTCACCTCCCACTTCTGGAATAAGCTAAACAAGGCCTTCGGTACCACTATATCCTTTAGCACCCCTTATCACCCACAGACCAGAGGGCAGACCGAGAGAGTCAATCAAGTCCTGGAGGATATGCTCTGCTCCTGCATTCTAGCTTACGGATCTAAGTGGGACGATTGTCTGCCGTTCGCGGAATTCTCCTACAATAACAGCTACCAAGCCAGTCTAAAGATGGCACCCTTTTAGTTCCTCTATGGAAGGAAGTGTAGAACCCCTCTAAACTGGACTGATACCGGAGAGAGCCAAATATTCAGCCCTGATGTGATCAAGGCAGCAGAGGAGCAAGTTCAGCTAGCCCGTGATCGCTTGAGAGCTGCCCAATCTCGCCAGAGGAGTTATGCCAACACCAAACGCCGAGATGTGAGTTTCAACAAGGGATATTTTGCGTACCTTCGTGTCTCCCCTCTCAAGGGAATGCAACGATTTCACGAGAAAGGAAAGCTTGCCCCATGGTACATCGGGCCCTTCAAGATCCTCGCTCAACAAGGAAAGGTGTCATATAAACTAGAGCTACCCAAAGAATTGGTAGAGTTCCATAACGTTTTCCATGTGTCCCAACTCCGAAAGTGTCTTCAAGCACCCAACAAGCCCGAAACATTCAAAGAGATTGACTATCGAGCCATCGACCTCAACTGTGATCTAACCTATCGAGAGGTGCCCGTCAAAATCCTAGAGAAAGCCAATCGACTCACCCGGCATTGGAACATAAACTTCTACAAGGTTCAATGGAGCAACCATTCGGAAGACGAAGCCACCTGGGAACGAGAGGATTATCTCGAGAAGGAATTCCCCCATCTCCTATCAGTGAAACCGGTGAATCTCGGGACGAGATTATTTTAAGGGGGGAGGTCTGTAACACCCCATCTTTTGCATCCATGATTGTTTAGGGTTAGGAAGCTAGAAATTAGGGGGAAATAAAACTTTTTCTAATTGTTTGCATATAAGCCTAGCTTTAC
Source organism: Avena eriantha (assembly GCA_910589775.1). NCBI lineage: Eukaryota > Viridiplantae > Streptophyta > Magnoliopsida > Poales > Poaceae > Avena > Avena eriantha. Next base: position 79,791,958 of record OU342740.1, read on the forward strand.
TAGATTGCTTGATCACTTGAGTTGCCTTGGTAGTGTACTTGCTAATCTACATGCTTGAATAATCACCAAGGGTAATCTTAGTTAGTCTCCCCACAAGCTAAGATTTTGGCTAAGCCTTATGAACCTAGATTTGTTCCAACTTTGGAACCTTGGTTTGAGAAAACCCTTCACCCTTTCTACCATGCAAGAGTACCATGTGGTACTATGTTGTGAGTTCTTGAGAACCACACCTTAGCCCTGGTTAAACCTCAAGCCTAAGCATTTTGCGTGTGAGTGTTTACCTCACTAGTTGTCACTTAGGAAATGACCACCTCATTTGGTCCCAAGTCTGGATGATCATTGTGAACACCTAGCTGTGATCCAAGGGGCAACCAAGGCCTAAGCATGATCACCTAACAACCCTCTGCACTACCATGCCTTCCCCACTGTCATTGGTGGCCCTAGTTCGATTTGGCAAGCTCTCAAAGTGGCCACCTCATCAACTTGGCACAAGATCACCAAAACCCTCTCCCACTCCCCTGCCCGTGCTACACCCTCTCTCTGACCCTGGCACGATGCCTCACCACCCCAGCAACCACCCTGCACTCCCCTACGTCACATGCACACGCCGGCACACTCCAAAAGAGAGAGACAAGGGAGATCTTAGCGAATCTTGCCAAGTTTTGAAACCAGCAGCCTCTCTCTCCCTTCAGTCACGTCTAGCCCCACCCCGGACGGCTCCAACTCCCCAGGCACCATCTCCACCCTTCCCCTCGCTCTCCCACGCGCCCAGCTACCCCCAATCACCAGCGCCCACCTCGGCACAAACCCCCTCAGCCTCGCCCTCTCTCTTCTTCTCCTGGTGCAGAAACTCCCGGAGGGACAGAGCAGCACCCCGCCACCCTATCGCACCCCTACCCCGCCTACCTCCCAGGCCTCAGCTAGGTAGACCGAGCCCTGCAGACCCGAGATGTTCCATCGAACAACTTGCAGGCAGCATGCAATGGCCACCTCCCTCTCACTCTCCACTAGGCCCAGCCAACCCCCAAGGAGAAACCATCCCCAGCTCACTCCACGACGTCGCCACCGCCCCTCCTGGCCAACCCCGAGCTCCCCTTGTGACCCCACTGCCTTGCCGTGCACCCGGTGCACCATGGTCGAGCCTGGCTCGTTAAATAGCTCCCCACCCCTTGCACGCTCCTCCCACTCCTCATATCGCTCCCAGAGCTCCCTAGTACCACCCAGAGCGGAGGCAAAACCTCACGCCCTCCCCTCCCACGCTGCCGTTTATCTCCGTCTCGGGCCGACGACGAACGGGAAGGTTCCGCAGTCCCTGCTCCACCCTTCCCCCGTCTTTCCCCTCCACTACACTCGCCCCTCGAAACCAGCCCTAATCCCCCTCCTCTGTGGTTGTTCTCGTCGATAGGTACGCCGGAGCTGCGCGGAGGCCGAGAGCTCTGAGTCGCGCCGCTGTTGACGTGACGCATCCAGTCACCCGGAGCCGACGTGTCTTACCTCGTTCTACTCCCTGTCCTCGACCGCATCGAGCCACGCTTTGGCCGACCCATCTCCGCCCCAGGGTAAGCCTCCCGGCCGCCCACCAGCCCCGCTAGGGTTTCCCCTCTTCGACGTTGAGCCCTGCGTGGATGACAGAGCCCGGCCGTTAGATCTGTTTTAGATCCAACAGCTAGCATCGCCCAATACCCCTTCGCCCCTCTGTGCCTATGGCACGCGGGCCCCACGGTGGGATTTGAATCCCCAACCCTCCCGCGCAGGCCACCGTGTATGCGGGCCGGCCTAGCTTCTTAGCGGGCCACGACCCAGCCCCTGCACTGCCTCCTCTTATTTATTTTAGGCCATTTTATTTCCCAAAAATATGTTCTGTAGATTTAATTCCACCAAATAATATCTGTGTATTTTTTGTCTTAGTTCAAATTTTGTAGAATAGCCTATGTAATTATATATTGCATGTCACTAGTAGCTAGTCAAAAGCATGCCTGTGCTTTTATTGAGAATTTTTGTGGTAAATTGTATCTATTTTGAGTATTTAATATGTAGCTTTAATTCTGTAGCTTAGAAATTTATGAAACCAATTTCCAGGCTTTGCCTGTGAAATTGCCTACTGAGCAAAACTTGAATCACCCAATTTGGGTGGGTGTAGCCTCTGCTCTTATTTTTACAAATTTTGGACAGAGGGTTCTTAGTTAATTTCCAGAGTTTGCTGTGAAGCTAATTTTGGGGTGAAACCAACTTCCAGAGTTAGGCCTCTGATAGTACTACTTACTCTCGGAAGGGCATAATTTTTGGCTCTGTAGTTCTGCCCTGGGATTTTAGTACTAGATTCTGCACTATTTTCAGTATTTTATTTATTAAAAATCAACCCTTTTTGATAAATATATGAAACCAGTGGGGTTGGTCTTGTATTATCTGTGAATACTCAGAAATATAATTTGTGGTCACTGTACACCAACTTGTTTTGGTCAAATCATCTGCTTGTGTGCTAATCTAGTCTTTACCATTAAAATCACCAAATAAGTTTTTTTAATCTTTTTGATTGTTTCCAATGGTTTTGTACTGCTAGGATCAGTAGCTACTTGTGTTTGGTTGGGTTGGTTCAGTTGTGCATCTGTTCTGTACTGATTGTGTTGTTTGTGCAATGGATGATGATTGGTGTTATGGTTTGATTCTATTTCCCCTTTTTGCGACGATAGATACGAACGAGGATGAGTTTGAAGAAGGTACTTGGGAAGATTTTGAGGAAGAGGACCAGGAACAAGCCACCAACCAAGGCAAGCTACCTACAAGTTCATGAGACTTGTCCCATCTTTATTTTATGTTTTTTGTTTTACCTACTCTTAATAATGCATTGTTTTACTCGCTATATTGTTATCTATTATGGTATTGGTTTGGCTCCACCAAGCTTATGCCTATGGTACTGTTTAAGTACTCCCCCTTGGTATTACCTATCCCCTTAGTTAAGGTTGTCTAACATACCACAACCCCTTGGAAACCCTGGTTTAGCCTAACAAAAACTCTAGGTTGGGAACCCGATGGCAAGAAGGGTTTTTACAAAAGATCTGGGCAGAAAACCTTGGCAAGTGGGACTTGCCGAGTGACTTTTAAAAATAAGTTTGGTTCTACAAGTGGTGGCACTAAAGAAGGAGTTGGGGGAAAAACTGTTTTTGAAAACGCACCTAGTTCTATGTAGTTTTGCCAGAACAACTACCCCGTGCAACCACGCTACCCCTATATGGGAAGGGGCTTGACCCGAAAGTGGTACTCTCTGATGCAAGTGCCTCGCAACTACTACAGGGGATAGTGATCCCTAGAGGATGGGCCTTCTCCGTTAAAGGTCCATGTGGGACATCGACCTGGAGAAGGAATGAAGGGTCTGCGGGCCTCTGCGCGTTACTATGAGCCCCTCATTCAAAGTGCCCACTGTGTAAGGTGTAAAATGTGCTCTGGTTGGTCCTCGGTACCCGACGTCCCGGTTTTTAGGGGAGCAACACTCATAGGGTAGGCACTTGTGTTAAGAGGAGATTATCCCGAAGGTCTCGTCCGGTTATCCGAAACCCGCATACTAGTGTATGACGATCCGCGACTGTTCGCGGCGGATGTATCGGATCTTGTGGGTAAAGTGTACAAACTCTGCAGAGCGTAAATCTATTCGAATAGCCGTGTCCGCCGTCATGGATAGTTGGAAAGGTTGCTGCGTGGCGGTGCTGGTTTTGTTTTATAAAAATGTTTTCGAAAAGGATTCGGCCATGGGATGGTCGAAGGGTATGGAGGAGGGACCATGGGATTGTCGGACCTAGTTGAAGTGTTGGTCATGGGATGACCACGGTGGAAGTGAATAACAGGGTTGATCCCATCCTAGTAGTGAAGTTGTCCTAACTATTTTACCTTTAAAAGTGTTGCAAACAACGAGTTGTAGAGTTTAGAGTATATATCTAAGAGATTTCACAAATAGCCTCTTTGCAAGCCATCCTACCCACAACCTTATAGCATACTCTTTGTTCTTCCTTGTATGGTGGTTTGCAAGTACATTCAAAGTACTCACTGGCAATGTTCCCTGGCTATCAACTTGGTCAAATTATGAGCAGGATGAAGGAGACGAAGGAGGGTACGACGACGATTTCATGAACTAGGGCATTACTCCGAGTCAGGCACTTGTTGGGTTATGGCTTGACTCGGGTCCCCTGCGTTTATTAGTACCGCTGCTAATATCTATTTATGCCCATGGAGGCAACTTGTAAGACTATTATTGTAAGAATTATTGTACCATACATGTAATGGATGTGTGTACCTTGATATCATGTCGGTTATGCTCCACGATGCAGTGATCATGGGATCGTGGTGGTCTACATAATTTGATTATCTCGGGTGAAAATCCGGGGTCGCCATAGAAGACACATGCAATGACTCTAGTGTTGGTTTAGGAAAAGAACACACATGCAATGACTCTGGTGGATCCATGTGGTTTAGGAAAAGAAGACACATGCAATGACTCTAGCGGTGGTTTGGGAATGTAACACACATGGAATGACTCTGGTGGTTCTATGTGGTTTCGGAAAAGAAGACACATGTAATGGCTCTTGTGGTGGTTTAGAATAATAACACACATGCAATGACTCTGGTGGATCCATGTGGTTTAGGAAAAGAAGACACATGCAATGACTCTATTGGTGGTTTAGGAAAGGAACACATATGGAATGTCTCTGGTGGATCTAAATGGTTTAAGAAAATAACACACATGCAATGACTCCGGTGGATCCATGTGGTTTAGAAATAGAAGACACATGCAATGGCTCTAGTGGTGGTTTAGGAAAACAACACATATGCAATGACTCTGGTGGATAAATGTGGTTTAGGAAAGGAACACACATGCAATGACTCTAGTGGTGGTTTAGGAAAGGAAGACACATGCAATGACTCTAGTGGTGGTTTAGGAAAGGAAGACACATGCAATGACTCTCGTGGTGGTTTAGGAAAACAACACAAATGTAATGACTCTGGTGGATCAATGTGGTTTAGGAAAGGAACACACATGCAATGACTCTAGTGGTGGTTTAGGAATGGAAGACACATGCAATTACTTCGGTGATGGTTTAGGAGAAGAACACACATACAATGACTCTGGTGGATCTATGTGGTTTAGGAAAAGAAGACACATGCAATGACTCTAGCGGTGGTTTAGGAAAGTAACACACATGGAATGACTTTGGTGGATCTATGTTGTTTAGGAAAATAAGACACATGCAATGGCTCTTGTGGTGGTTTAGGAAAATAACACACATGCAATAACTCTAGTGGATCCATGTGGTTTAGGAAAATAAGACACATGTAGTGAATCTTGTGGTGGTATAGGAAAAGAACACACATGGAATGAATCTGGTGCATCGATGTGGTTTAGGAAAAGAAGACACATGTAATGGCTCTGGTGGTGGTTTAGGAAAAGAACACACATGCAATGACTCTAGTGCATAAATGTGCTTTAGGAAAGGAACACACATGCAATGACCCTAGTGGTGGTTTAGGAAAGTAAGACACATGCAATGACTTTGGTGGTGGTTTAGGAAAAGAACACACATGCAATGACTCTACTGGATCCATGTGGTTTAGGAAAAGAAGACACATGCAATGACTCTGGTGGTGGTTTAGGAAAGGAACACACATGGAATGAATCTGGTGGATCCATGTGGTTTAGGAAAAGAAGACACATATAATGACAATGGTGGTGGTTTAGGAAAAGGACACACATTCAATGACTCTAGTGGTGGTTTGGGAAAGGAACACGCATGCAATCACTCTAGTGGACCAATGTGGTTTAGGAAAGGAAGACACATGCAATGACTCTAGTGGTGGTTTAGGAAAGGAAGACACATGCAATGACTTTGGTGGTGGTTTAGGAAAAGAACACACGTGCAATGATTGTAGTGGATCAATGTGGTTGAGGAGAGGAACACACATGCAATGACTCTAGTGGTGGTTTAGGAATGGAAGACAGATGCAATGACTCTAGTGGTGGTTTAGGAACATAACACACATGCAATGACTGGTGGATCCATGTGGTTTAGGAAACGAAGACACATGCAATGACTCTAGCGGTTGTTTAGGAAAGTAACACACATGGAATGACTCTGGTGGATCTATGTTGTTTAGGAAAAGAAGACACATGCAATGGCTCTTGTGGTGGTTTAGGAAAATAACACACATGCAATGACTCTTGTGGATCCATGTGGTTTAGGAAAATAAGACACATGCAATTAATCTTGTGGTGGTATAGGAAAAGAACACACATGGAATGAATCTGGTGGATCGATGTGGTGTAGGAAAAGAAGACACATGCAATGGCTCTGGTGGTGGTTTAGGAAAAGAACACACATGCAATGACTCCAGTGGATAAATGTGGTTAAGGAAAGGAACACACATGCAATGACTCTAGTGGTGGTTTAGGAAAGTAAGACACATGCAATGACTTTGGTGGTGGTTTAGGAAAAGAACACTCATGCAATGACTCTACTGGATCCATGTGGATTAGGAAAAGAAGACACATGTAATGACAATGGTGGTGGTTTAGGAAAAGCACACACATGCAATAACTCTGGTGGTGATTTAGGAAAAGAACACGCATGCAATCACTCTAGTGGATCAATGTGGTTTAGGAAAGGAACACACATGCAATGACTCTAGTGGTGGTTTAGGAAAGGAAGACACATGCAATGACTTTGGTGGTGGTTTAGGAAAAGAACAAATGTGCAATGATTCTAGGGGATCAATGTGGTTTAGGAAAGGAACACACATGCAATGACTCTAGTGGTGGTTTAGGAAAGGTAGACACATGCAATGACTCTACTAGTGGTTTAGGATAGGAAGACACATGCATGACTCTGGTGGTGGTTTAGGAAAACAACACACATGTAATGACTCTGGTGGATCGACGTGGTTTAGGAAATGAAGACACGTGCAATGACTCTAGTGGTGGTTTAGGGAAGGAACACACATGTAATGACTCTCGTGGTGGTTTAGGAAAAGAACACATATGCAATGACTCTAGTGGATCCATGTGGTTTAGGAAAGGAAAACAAAAGCAATGACTCTGGTGGTGGTTTAGGATAAGATCACACATGCAATGACTCTGGTTGATCCACGTGGTTTAGGAAAAGAAGACACATGCAATGACTCTGGTGGTGGTTTAGGGAAGGTATAGACATGCAATAAATCTTCTGGTGGATTAGGGAAACAACACACATGCACGGACTCTAGTGGTGGTTTACGAAAGGAACACACATACAATGACTCTGGTGGATCAATGTGGTTTAGGAAGGGAACACGCATGCAATGACTCTAGTGGTGTTTTAGGAAAGGAAGACACATGCAATGACTCTAGTGGTTGTTTAGGAAACAAATACACATGCAATGACTCTGGTGGATTCATGTGGTTTAGGAAAAAGATGACACGTGAAATGACTCTGGTGGTGTGTTAGGAAATGAACACACATGCAATGACTCTGGTGGTGGTTTAGGAAAAGACACACATGCAATGACTGTGGTGGATCCATGTGGTTTATGAAAAGAAGAAACATGCAATGACTCTGGTGGTTCCATGTGGTTTAGGAAAATAAGACACATGCAATGACTCTAGTGGTGCTTTAGGAAAAGAACACACATCCAATGACTCTGGTGGATCGATGTGGTCTAGGAAAGGAACACACATACAGTGACTCTGGTGGTGGTTTAGGAAAGGAATACACATGTAATGACTCTAGTGGTGGTTTGGGAAAGGAAGACAATGTAATGACTACGGTGGTGGTTTAGGAAAACAACACACATGGAATGACTCTGGTGGATCAATGTTGTTTAGGAAATAAATACACATGCAATGACTCTAGTGCTGGTTTAGGAAAGCAGGACACATGCAATGACTCTGGTGGTGGTTTAGGAAAACAACAAATATGCAACGAATCTGGTGGATCCATGTGCTTTACGAACTAAGACAAATGCAATGGCTCTGGTGGTGGTTTAGGAATGGAACACAAATGCAATGAATCCGGTGTATCCATGTGGTTTAGGAAAAGAAGACACATGCAATGACTCTGGTGGTGGTTTACGAAAAGAACACACATGAAATGACTCTGGTGGTGGTTTAGGAAAAGAACACGCATGCAATGAATCTAGTGGATAAATGTGGTTTAAGAAAGGAACACACATGCAATGACTCTAGTTGTAGTTTAGGAAAGGAAGACACATGCAATGACTCTGGCGGTGGTTTAGGAAAGGAACACACATGCAATTACTCTGGTGGATCAATGTATTCTAGGAAAGGAACACACATGCAATGACTCTAGTGGTGGTTTAGGAAAAGAACACACTTGCAGATACTCTGGTGGTGGTTTAGGAAACTAACACACATGAAATGACTCTAGTGGTCATTTAGGAAAGGAAGGCATATGAAATGACTGTAGTTGTGGTATAGGAAAAGATCACACATGCAATGACTCTGGTGGATCAATGTGGTTTAGGAAAGGAACACACATGACATGACTCTAGTGGTGGTTTACGAATGGAAGACACATGCAATGACTCTGTTGGTGGTTTAGGAAAAGAAAACACATGCAATGACTCTGTGGATCCATGTGGTTTAGGAAAATAAGACACACGCAATGACTCTAGCGGTGGTTTAGGAAAGTAACACACATGGCATGACTCTGGTGGATCTATGTGGTTTAGGAAAAGAAGACACATGCAATGACTCTTGTGGTGGTTTAGGAAAACAACACATATGCAATGACTCTAGTGGATCCATGTGGTTTAGGAAAAGAAGACACATGCAATGACTCTTTTCGTGGTTTAGGAAAGGAACACACATGGAATTACTCTGGTGGTGGTTTAGGAAAGGAAGACACATGCAATGACTCTAGTGGTGGTATAGGATAGGAAGACACATGCATGACTCTGGTGGTGGTTTAGGAAAAGAACACAGATGCAATGAATCTAGTGGTGGTTTAGGACACCAACACACATGTAATGACTCTGGTGGATCGATGTCGTTTAGGAAATGAAGACACGTGCAATGACTCTAGTGGTGGTTTAGGAAAGGAAGACACATGCAATGACTCTAGTGGTGGTTTAGGAAAGGAAGCCACATGCATGACTCTGGTGGTGGTTTAGGAATACAACACACATGCAATGACTGGTGGATCCATGTGGTTTAGGAAATGAAGACACATGCAAGGACTCTGGCGGTGGTTTAGGAAAGTAACACACATGGAATGACTATGGTGGATCTATGTTGTTTTGGAAAAGAAGACACATGCAATGGCTCTTGTGGTGGTTTAGGAAAAGAACACACATGCAATGACTCTGGTGCATCCATGTGGTTTAGGAAAAGAAGACACATGCAATGATTATGGTGGATCAATGTGGTTTAGGAAAGGAACACACATGCAATGACTCTAATCGTGGTTTAGGAAAGGAAGACACATGCAATGACTCTGGTGGTGGTTTAGGAAAATAACACACGTGCAATGATTCTAGTGGATCAATGTGGTTTAGGAAAGGAACACACATGCAATGACTCTAGTGGTGGTTTAGGAATGGAAGACACATGCAATGACTCTAGTGGTGGTTTAGGAAAAGAACACACATGCACTGACTCTGGTGGATGCATGTGGTTTAGGAAAAGAAGACACATGCAATGACTCTAGCGGTGGTTTAGGAAAGTAACACACATGGAATGACTCTAGTGGATCTATGTTGTTTAGGAAAAGAAGACACATGCAATGGCTCTTTTGGTGGTTTAGGAAAATAACACACATGCAATGACTCTTGTGGATCCATGTGGTTTAGGAAAATAAGACACATGCAATTAATCTTGTGGTGGTATAGGAAAAGAACACACATGCAATGAATCTGGTGGATCGATGTGGTTTAGGAAAAGAAGAGACATGCAATGGCTCTGGTGGTGGTTTGGGAAAAGAACACACATGCAATGACTCTGGTGGATAAATGTGGTTAAGGAAAGGAACACACATGCAATGACTCTAGTGGTGGTTTAGGAAAGTAAGACACATGCAATGACTTTGGTGGTGGTTTAGGAAAAGAACACTCATGCAATGACTCTAATGGATCCATGTGGTTTAGGAAAAGAAAACACATGCAATTAATCTGGTGGTGGTTTAGGAAAGGAACACACATGGAATGAATCTGGTGGATCCATGTGGTTTAGGCAAAGAAGACACATATAATGACAATGGTGGTGGTTTAGGAAAAGGACACACATGCAATAACTCTGATGGTGATTTAGGAAAAGAACACGCATGCAATCACTCTAGTGGATCAATGTGGTTTAGGAAAGGAACACACATGCAATGACTCTAGTGGTGGTTTAGGAAAGGAAGACACATGCAATGACTTTGGTGGTGGTTTAGGAAAAGAACACACGTGCAATGATTCTAGTGGATCAATGTGGTTTAGGAAAGGAACACACATGCAATGACTCTAGTGGTGGTTTAGGAAAGGAAGACACATGCAATGACTCTACTGGTGGTTTAGGATAGGAAGACACATGCATGACTCTGGTGGTGGTTTAGGAAACCAACACACATGTAATGACTCTGGTGGATCGATGTGGTTTAGGAAATGAAGACACGTGCAATGACTCTAGTGGTGGTTTAGGAAAGGAAGACACATGCAATGACTCTAGTTGTGGTTTAGGAAAGGAAGCCACATGCATGACTCTGGTGGTGGTTTAGGAATACAACACACATGCAATGACTGGTGGATCCATGTGGTTTAGGAAATGAAGACACATGCAAGGACTCTGGCGGTGGTTTAGGAAAGTAACACACATGGAATGACTATGGTGGATCTATGTTGTTTAGGAAAAGAAGACACATGCAATGGCTCTTGTGGTGTTTTAGGAAAAGAACACACATACAATGACTCTGGTGGATCCATGTGGTTTAGGAAAAGAAGACACATGCAATGACTCTAGCGGTGGTTTAGGAAAGTAACACACATGGAATGACTCTGGTGGATCTATGTTGTTTAGGAAAAGAAGACACATGCAATGTCTCTTGTGGTGGTTTAGGAAAATAACACACATGCAGTGACTCTTGTGGATCCATGTGGTTTAGGAAAATAAGACACATGCAATGAATCTTGTGGTGGTATAGGAAAAGAACACGCATGGAATGAATCTGGTGGATCGATGTGGTTTAGGAAAAGAAGAGACATGCAATGGCTCTGGTGGTGGTTTAGGAAAAGAACACACATGCAATGACTCTAGTGGATAAGTGTGGTTAAGGAAAGGAACACACATGCAATGACCCTAGTGGTGGTTTAGGAAAGTAAGACACATGCAATGACTTTGGTGGTGGTTTAGGAAAAGAACACTCATGCAATGACTCTACTGGATCCATGTGGTTTAGGAAAAGAAGACACATGCAATGACTCTGGTGGTGGTTTAGGGAAGGAACACACATGCAATGACTCTGGTGGATCAATGTGGTTTAGGAAAAGAAGACACATGCAATGACTCTGGTGGTGGTTTAGGAAAGGAACACACATGGAATGAATCTGGTGGATCCATGTGGTTTAGGAAAAGAAGACACATATAATGACAATGGTGGTGGTTTAGGAAAAGGAGACACATGCAATAACTCTGGTGGTGATTTAGGAAAAGAACACGCATGCAATCACTCTAGTGGATCAATGTGGTTTAGGAAAGGAACACACATGCAATGACTCTAGTGGTGGTTTAGGAAAGGAAGACACATGCAATGACTTTGGTGGTGGTTTAGGAAAAGAACACACGTGCAATGATTCTAGTGGATCAATGTGGTTTAGGAAAGGAACACACATGCAATGACTCTAGTGGTGGTTTAGGAAAGGAAGACACATGCAATGACTCTACTGGTGGTTTAGGATAGGAAGACACATGCATGACTCTGGTGGTGTTTTAGGAAACCAACACACATGTAATGACTCTGGTGGATCGATGTGGTTTAGGATATGAAGACACGTGCAATGACTCTAGTGGTGGTTTAGGGAAGGAAGACACATGCAATGACTCTAGTTGTGGTTTAGGAAAGGAAGCCACATGCATGACTCTGGTGGTGGTTTAGGAATACAACACACATGCAATGACTGGTGGATCCATGTGGTTTAGGAAATGAAGACACATGCAAGGACTCTGGCGGTGGTTTAGGAAAGTAACACACATGGAATGACTATGGTGGATCTATGTTGTTTAGGAAAAGAAGACACATGCAATGGCTCTTGTTGTGGTTTAGGAAAAGAACACACATACAATGACTCTGGTGGATCCATGTGGTTTAGGAAAAGAAGACACATGCAATGACTCTAGCGGTGGTTTAGGAAAGTAACACACATGGAATGACTCTGGTGGATCTATGTTGTTTAGGAAAAGAAGACACAAGCAATGTCTCTTGTGGTGGTTTAGGAAAATAACACACATGCAGTGACTCTTGTGGATCCATGGGGTTTAGGAAAATAAGACACATGCAATGAATCTTGTGGTGGTATAGGAAAAGAACACGCATGGAATGAATCTGGTGGATCGATGTGGTTTAGGAAAAGAAGAGACATGCAATGGCTCTGGTGGTGGTTTAGGAAAAGAACACAGATGCAATGACTCTAGTGGTGGTTTAGGAAACCAACACACATGTAATGACTCTGGTGGATCGATGTGGTTTAGGAAATGAAGACACGTGCAATGACTCTAGTGGTGGTTTAGGAAAGGAAGACACATGCAATGACTCTAGTGGTGGTTTAGGAAAGGAAGCCACATGCATGACTCTGGTGGTGGTTTAGGAATACAACACACATACAATGACTCTGGTGGATCCATGTGGTTTAGGAAAAGAAGACACATGCAATGACTCTAGCGGTGGTTTAGGAAAGTAACACACATGGAATGACTCTGGTGGATCTATGTTGTTTAGGAAAAGAAGACACATGCAATGTCTCTTGTGGTGGTTTAGGAAAATAACACACATGCAGTGACTCTTGTGGATCCATGTGGTTTAGGAAAATAAGACACATGCAATGAATCTTGTGGTGGTATAGGAAAAGAACACGCATGGAATGAATCTGGTGGATCGATGTGGTTTAGGAAAAGAAGAGACATGCAATGGCTCTGGTGGTGGTTTAGGAAAAGAACACACATGCAATGACTCTAGTGGATAAGTGTGGTTAAGGAAAGGAACACACATGCAATGACCCTAGTGGTGGTTTAGGAAAGTAAGACACATGCAATGACTTTGGTGGTGGTTTAGGAAAAGAACACTCATGCAATGACTCTACTGGATCCATGTGGTTTAGGAAAAGAAGACACATGCAATGAATCTGGTGGTGGTTTAGGAAAGGAACACACATGGAATGAATCTGGTGGATCCATGTGGTTTAGGAAAAGAAGACACATATAATGACAATGGTGGTGGTTTAGGAAAAGGAGACACATGCAATAACTCTGGTGGTGATTTAGGAAAAGAACACGCATGCAATCACTCTAGTGGATCAATGTGGTTTAGGAAAGGAACACACATGCAATGACTCTAGTGGTGGTTTAGGAAAGGAAGACACATGCAATGACTTTGGTGGTGGTTTAGGAAAAGAACACACGTGCAATGATTCTAGTGGATCAATGTGGTTTAGGAAAGGAACACACATGCAATGACTCTAGTGGTGGTTTAGGAAAGGAAGACACATGCAATGACTCTACTGGTGGTTTAGGATAGGAAGACACATGCATGACTCTGGTGGTGTTTTAGGAAACCAACACACATGTAATGACTCTGGTGGATCGATGTGGTTTAGGATATGAAGACACGTGCAATGACTCTAGTGGTGGTTTAGGGAAGGAAGACACATGCAATGACTCTAGTTGTGGTTTAGGAAAGGAAGCCACATGCATGACTCTGGTGGTGGTTTAGGAATACAACACACATGCAATGACTGGTGGATCCATGTGGTTTAGGAAATGAAGACACATGCAAGGACTCTGGCGGTGGTTTAGGAAAGTAACACACATGGAATGACTATGGTGGATCTATGTTGTTTAGGAAAAGAAGACACATGCAATGGCTCTTGTTGTGGTTTAGGAAAAGAACACACATACAATGACTCTGGTGGATCCATGTGGTTTAGGAAAAGAAGACACATGCAATGACTCTAGCGGTGGTTTAGGAAAGTAACACACATGGAATGACTCTGGTGGATCTATGTTGTTTAGGAAAAGAAGACACATGCAATGTCTCTTGTGGTGGTTTAGGAAAATAACACACATGCAGTGACTCTTGTGGATCCATGGGGTTTAGGAAAATAAGACACATGCAATGAATCTTGTGGTGGTATAGGAAAAGAACACGCATGGAATGAATCTGGTGGATCGATGTGGTTTAGGAAAAGAAGAGACATGCAATGGCTCTGGTGGTGGTTTAGGAAAAGAACACAGATGCAATGACTCTAGTGGTGGTTTAGGAAACCAACACACATGTAATGACTCTGGTGGATCGATGTGGTTTAGGAAATGAAGACACGTGCAATGACTCTAGTGGTGGTTTAGGAAAGGAAGACACATGCAATGACTCTAGTGGTGGTTTAGGAAAGGAAGCCACATGCATGACTCTGGTGGTGGTTTAGGAATACAACACACATACAATGACTCTGGTGGATCCATGTGGTTTAGGAAAAGAAGACACATGCAATGACTCTAGCGGTGGTTTCGGAAAGTAACACACATGGAATGACTCTGGTGGATCTATGTTGTTTAGGAAAAGAAGACACATGCAATGTCTCTTGTGGTGGTTTAGGAAAATAACACACATGCAGTGACTCTTGTGGATCCATGTGGTTTAGGAAAATAAGACACATGCAATGAATCTTGTGGTGGTATAGGAAAAGAACACGCATGGAATGAATCTGGTGGATCGATGCGGTTTAGGAAAAGAAGAGACATGCAATGGCTCTGGTGGTGGTTTAGGAAAAGAACACACATGCAATGACTCTAGTGGATAAGTGTGGTTAAGGAAAGGAACACACATGCAATGACCCTAGTGGTGGTTTAGGAAAGTAAGACACATGCAATGACTTTGGTGGTGGTTTAGGAAAAGAACACTCATGCAATGACTCTACTGGATCCATGTGATTTAGGAAAAGAAGACACATGCAATGAATCTGGTGGTGGTTTAGGAAAGGAACACACATGGAATGAATCTGGTGGATCCATGTGGTTTAGGAAAAGAAGACACATATAATGACAATGGTGGTGGTTTAGGAAAAGGAGACACATGCAATAACTCTGGTGGTGATTTAGGAAAAGAACACGCATGCAATCACTCTAGTGGATCAATGTGGTTTAGGAAAGGAACACACATGCAATGACTCTAGTGGTGGTTTAGGAAAGGAAGACACATGCAATGACTTTGGTGGTGGTTTAGGAAAAGAACACACGTGCAATGATTCTAGTGGATCAATGTGGTTTAGGAAAGGAACACACATGCAATGACTCTAGTGGTGGTTTAGGAAAGGAAGACACATGCAATGACTCTACTGGAGGTTTAGGATAGGAAGACACATGCATGACTCTGGTGGTGTTTTAGGAAACCAACACACATGTAATGACTCTGGTGGATCGATGTGGTTTAGGATATGAAGACACGTGCAATGACTCTAGTGGTGGTTTAGGGAAGGAAGACACATGCAATGACTCTAGTTGTGGTTTAGGAAAGGAAGCCACATGCATGACTCTGGTGGTGGTTTAGGAATACAACACACATGCAATGACTGGTGGATCCATGTGGTTTAGGAAATGAAGACACATGCAAGGACTCTGGCGGTGGTTTAGGAAAGTAACACACATGGAATGACTATGGTGGATCTATGTTGTTTAGGAAAAGAAGACACATGCAATGGCTCTTTTTGTGGTTTAGGAAAAGAACACACATACAATGACTCTGGTGGATCCATGTGGTTTAGGAAAAGAAGACACATGCAATGACTCTAGCGGTGGTTTAGGAAAGTAACACACATGGAATGACTCTGGTGGATCTATGTTGTTTAGGAAAAGAAGACACATGCAATGTCTCTTGTGGTGGTTTAGGAAAATAACACACATGCAGTGACTCTTGTGGATCCATGGGGTTTAGGAAAATAAGACACATGCAATGAATCTTGTGGTGGTATAGGAAAAGAACACGCATGGAATGAATCTGGTGGATCGATGTGGTTTAGGAAAAGAAGAGACATGCAATGGCTCTGGTGGTGGTTTAGGAAAAGAACACAGATGCAATGACTCTAGTGGTGGTTTAGGAAACCAACACACATGTAATGACTCTGGTGGATCGATGTGGTTTAGGAAATGAAGACACGTGCAATGACTCTAGTGGTGGTTTAGGAAAGGAAGACACATGCAATGACTCTAGTGGTGGTTTAGGAAAGGAAGCCACATGCATGACTCTGGTGGTGGTTTAGGAATACAACACACATACAATGACTCTGGTGGATCCATGTGGTTTAGGAAATGAAGACACATGCAAGGACTCTAGCGGTGGTTTAGGAAAGTAACACACATGGAATGACTCTGGTGGATCTATGTTGTTTAGGAAAAGAAGACACATGCAATGTCTCTTGTGGTGGTTTAGGAAAATAACACACATGCAGTGACTCTTGTGGATCCATGTGGTTTAGGAAAATAAGACACATGCAATGAATCTTGTGGTGGTATAGGAAAAGAACACGCATGGAATGAATCTGGTGGATCGATGTGGTTTAGGAAAAGAAGAGACATGCAATGGCTCTGGTGGTGGTTTAGGAAAAGAACACACATGCAATGACTCTAGTGGATAAGTGTGGTTAAGGAAAGGAACATGCAATGACCCTAGTGGTGGTTTAGGAAAGTAAGACACATGCAATGACTTTGGTGGTGGTTTAGGAAAAGAACACTCATGCAATGACTCTACTGGATCCATGTGATTTAGGAAAAGAAGACACATGCAATGAATCTGGTGGTGGTTTAGGAAAGGAACACACATGGAATGAATCTGGTGGATCCATGTGGTTTAGGAAAAGAAGACACATATAATGACAATGGTGGTGGTTTAGGAAAAGGAGACACATGCAATAACTCTGGTGGTGATTTAGGAAAAGAACACGCATGCAATCACTCTAGTGGATCAATGTGGTTTAGGAAAGGAACACACATGCAATGACTCTAGTGGTGGTTTAGGAAAGGAAGACACATGCAATGACTTTGGTGGTGGTTTAGGAAAAGAACACACGTGCAATGATTCTAGTGGATCAATGTGGTTTAGGAAAGGAACACACATGCAATGACTCTAGTGGTGGTTTAGGAAAGGAAGACACATGCAATGACTCTACTGGTGGTTTAGGATAGGAAGACACATGCATGACTCTGGTGGTGTTTTAGGAAACCAACACACATGTAATGACTCTGGTGGATCGATGTGGTTTAGGATATGAAGACACGTGCAATGACTCTAGTGGTGGTTTAGGGAAGGAAGACACATGCAATGACTCTAGTTGTGGTTTAGGAAAGGAAGCCACATGCATGACTCTGGTGGTGGTTTAGGAATACAACACACATGCAATGACTGGTGGATCCATGTGGTTTAGGAAATGAAGACACATGCAAGGACTCTGGCGGTGGTTTAGGAAAGTAACACACATGGAATGACTATGGTGGATCTATGTTGTTTAGGAAAAGAAGACACATGCAATGGCTCTTGTTGTGGTTTAGGAAAAGAACACACATACAATGACTCTGGTGGATCCATGTGGTTTAGGAAAAGAAGACACATGCAATGACTCTAGCGGTGGTTTAGGAAAGTAACACACATGGAATGACTCTGGTGGATCTATGTTGTTTAGGAAAAGAAGACACATGCAATGTCTCTTGTGGTGGTTTAGGAAAATAACACACATGCAGTGACTCTTGTGTATCCATGGGGTTTAGGAAAATAAGACACATGCAATGAATCTTGTGGTGGTATAGGAAAAGAACACGCATGGAATGAATCTGGTGGATCGATGTGGTTTAGGAAAAGAAGAGACATGCAATGGCTCTGGTGGTGGTTTAGGAAAAGAACACAGATGCAATGACTCTAGTGGTGGTTTAGGAAACCAACACACATGTAATGACTCTGGTGGATCGATGTGGTTTAGGAAATGAAGACACGTGCAATGACTCTAGTGGTGGTTTAGGAAAGGAAGACACATGCAATGACTCTAGTGGTGGTTTAGGAAAGGAAGCCACATGCATGACTCTGGTGGTGGTTTAGGAATACAACACACATGCAATGACTGGTGGATCCATGTGGTTTAGGAAATGAAGACACATGCAAGGACTCTGGCGGTGGTTTAGGAAAGTAACACACATGGAATGACTATGGTGGATCTATGTTGTTTTGGAAAATAAGACACATGCAATGGCTCTTGTGGTGGTTTAGGAAAAGAACACACATGCAATGACTCTGGTGCATGCATGTGGTTTAGGAAAAGAAGACACATGCAATGATTATGGTGGATCAATGTGGTTTAGGAAAGGAACACACATGCAATGACTCTAGTCGTGGTTTAGGAAAGGAAGACACATGCAATGACTCTGGTGGTGGTTTAGGAAAAGAACACACGTGCAATGATTCTAGTGGATCAATATGGTTTAGGAAAGGAACACACATGCAATGACTCTAGTGGTGGTTTAGGAAAAGAACACACATGCACTGACTCTGGTGGATGCATGTGGTTTAGGAAAAGAAGACACATGGAATGACTCTAGCGGTGGTTTAGGAAAGTAACACACATGGAATGACTCTAGTGGATCTATGTTGTTGAGGAAAAGAGGACACATGCAATGGCTCTTTTGGTGGTTTAGGAAAATAACACACATGCAATGACTCTTGTGGATCCATGTGGTTTAGGAAAATAAGACACATGCAATGAATCTTGTGGTGGTATAGGAAAAGAACACACATGGAATGAATCTGGTGGATCGATGTGGTTTAGGAAAAGAAGAGACATGCAATGGCTCTCGTGGTGGTTTAGGAAAAGAACACACATGCAATGACTCTGGTGGATAAATGTGGTTAAGGAAAGGAACACACATGCAATGACTCTAGTGGTGGTTTAGGAAAGTAAGACACATGCAATGACTTTGGTGGTGGTTTAGGAAAAGAACACTCATGCAATGACTCTAATGGATCCATGTGGTTTAGGAAAAGAAGACACATGCAATTACTCTGGTGGTGGTTTAGGAAAGGAACACACATGGAATGAATCTGGTGGATCCATGTGGTTTAGGAAAACAAGACACATATAATGACAATGGTGGTGGTTTAGGAAAAGGACACACATGCAATAACTCTGGTGGTGATTTAGGAAAAGAACACGCATGCAATCACTCTAGTGGATCAATGTGGTTTAGGAAAGGAACACACATGCAATGACTCTAGTGGTGGTTTAGGAAAGGAAGACACATGCAATGACTTTGGTGGTGGTTTAGGAAAAGAACACACGTGCAATGATTCTAGTGGATCAATGTGGTTTAGGAAAGGAACACACATGCAATGACTCTAGTGGTGGTTTAGGAAAGGAAGACACATGCAATGACTCTACTGGTGGTTTAGGATAGGAAGACACATGCATGACTCTAGTGGTGGTTTAGGAAACCAACACACATGTAATGACTCTGGTGGATCGATGTGGTTTAGGAAATGAAGACACGTGCAATGACTCTAGTGGTGGTTTAGGAAAGGAAGACACATGCAATGACTCTAGTTGTGGTTTAGGAAAGGAAGCCACATGCATGACTCTGGTGGTGTTTTAGGAATACAACACACATGCAATGACTGGTGGATCCATGTGGTTTAGGAAATGAAGACACATGCAAGGACTCTGGCGGTGGTTTAGGAAAGTAACACACATGGAATGACTATGGTGGATCTATGTTGTTTAGGAAAAGAAGACACATGCAATGGCTCTTGTGGTGGTTTAGGAAAAGAACACACATACAATGACTCTGGTGGATCCATGTGGTTTAGGAAAAGAAGACACATGCAATGACTCTAGCGGTGGTTTAGGAAAGTAACACACATGGAATGACTCTGGTGGATCTATGTTGTTTAGGAAAAGAAGACACATGCAATGTCTCTTGTGGTGGTTTAGGAAAATAACACACATGCAGTGACTCTTGTGGATCCATGTGGTTTAGGAAAATAAGACACATGCAATGAATCTTGTGGTGGTATAGGAAAAGAACACGCATGGAATATATCTGGTGGATCGATGTGGTTTAGGAAAAGAAGAGACATGCAATGGCTCTGGTGGTGGTTTAGGAAAAGAACACACATGCAATGGCTCTGGTGGATAAATGTGGTTAAGGAAAGGAACACACATGCAATGACTCTAGTGGTGGTTTAGGAAAGTAAGACACATGCAATGACTTTGGTGGTGGTTTAGGAAAATAACACTCATGCAATGACTCTACTGGATCCATGTGGTTTAGGAAAAGAAGACACATGCAATTACTCTGGTGGTGGTTTAGGAAAGGAACACACATGGAATGAATCTGGTGGATCCATGTGGTTTAGGAAAACAAGACACATATAATGACAATGGTGGTGGTTTAGGAAAAGGACACACATGCAATAACTCTGGTGGTGATTTAGGAAAAGAACACGCATGCAATCACTCTAGTGGATCAATGTGGTTTAGGAAAGGAACACACATGCAATGACTCTAGTGGTGGTTTAGGAAAGGAAGACACATGCAATGACTTTGGTGGTGGTTTAGGAAAAGAACACACGTGCAATGATTCTAGTGGATCAATGTGGTTTAGGAAAGGAACACACATGCAATGACTCTAGTGGTGGTTTAGGAAAGGAAGACACATGCAATGACTCTACTGGTGGTTTAGGATAGGAAGACACATGCATGACTCTGGTGGTGGTTTAGGAAACCAACACACATGTAATGACTCTGGTGGATCGATGTGGTTTAGGATATGAAGACACGTGCAATGACTCTAGTGGTGGTTTAGGGAAGGAAGACACATGCAATGACTCTATTTGTGGTTTAGGAAAGGAAGCCACATGCATGACTCTGGTGGTGGTTTAGGAATACAACACACATGCAATGACTGGTGGATCCATGTGGTTTAGGAAATGAAGACACATGCAAGGACTCTGGCGGTGGTTTAGGAAAGTAACACACATGGAATGACTATGGTGGATCTATGTTGTTTAGGAAAAGAAGACACATGCAATGGCTCTTGTGGTGGTTTAGGAAAAGAACACACATACAATGACTCTGGTGGATCCATGTGGTTTAGGAAAAGAAGACACATGCAATGACTCTAGCGGTGGTTTAGGAAAGTAACACACATGGAATGACTCTGGTGGATCTATGTTGTTTAGGAAAAGAAGACACATGCAATGTCTCTTGTGGTGGTTTAGGAAAATAACACACATGCAGTGACTCTTGTGGATCCATGTGGTTTAGGAAAATAAGACACATGCAATGAATCTTGTGGTGGTATAGGAAAAGAACACGCATGGAATATATCTGGTGGATCGATGTGGTTTAGGAAAAGAAGAGACATGCAATGGCTCTCGTGGTGGTTTAGGAAAAGAACACACATGCAATGACTCTAGTGGATAAGTGTGGTTAAGGAAAGGAACACACATGCAATGACTCTAGTGGTGGTTTAGGAAAGTAAGACACATGCAATGACTTTGGTGGTGGTTTAGGAAAATAACACTCATGCAATGACTCTACTGGATCCATGTGGTTTAGGAAAAGAAGACACATGCAATGACTCTGGTGGTGGTTTAGGAAAGGAACACACATGGAATGAATCTGGTGGATCCATGTGGTTTAGGAAAAGAAGACACATATAATGACAATGGTGGTGGTTTAGGAAAAGGAGACACATGCAATAACTCTGGTGGTGATTTAGGAAAAGAACACGCATGCAATCACTCTAGTGGATCAATGTGGTTTAGGAAAGGAACACACATGCAATGACTCTAGTGGTGGTTTAGGAAAGGAAGACACATGCAATGACTTTGGTGGTGGTTTAGGAAAAGAACACACGTGCAATGATTCTAGTGGATCAATGTGGTTTAGGAAAGGAACACACATGCAATGACTCTAGTGGTGGTTTAGGAAAGGAAGACACATGCAATGACTCTACTGGTGGTTTAGGATAGGAAGACACATGCATGACTCTGGTGGTGGTTTAGGAAACCAACACACATGTAATGACTCTGGTGGATCGATGTGGTTTAGGATATGAAGACACGTGCAATGACTCTAGTGGTGGTTTAGGGAAGGAAGACACATGCAATGACTCTATTTGTGGTTTAGGAAAGGAAGCCACATGCATGACTCTGGTGGTGGTTTAGGAATACAACACACATGCAATGACTGGTGGATCCATGTGGTTTAGGAAATGAAGACACATGCAAGGACTCTGGCGGTGGTTTAGGAAAGTAACACACATGGAATGACTATGGTGGATCTATGTTGTTTAGGAAAAGAAGACACATGCAATGGCTCTTGTGGTGGTTTAGGAAAAGAACACACATACAATGACTCTGGTGGATCCATGTGGTTTAGGAAAAGAAGACACATGCAATGACTCTAGCGGTGGTTTAGGAAAGTAACACACATGGAATGACTCTGGTGGATCTATGTTGTTTAGGAAAAGAAGACACATGCAATGTCTCTTGTGGTGGTTTAGGAAAATAACACACATGCAGTGACTCTTGTGGATCCATGTGGTTTAGGAAAATAAGACACATGCAATGAATCTTGTGGTGGTATAGGAAAAGAACACGCATGGAATATATCTGGTGGATCGATGTGGTTTAGGAAAAGAAGAGACATGCAATGGCTCTGGTGGTGGTTTAGGAAAAGAACACACATGCAATGACTCTAGTGGATAAGTGTGGTTAAGGAAAGGAACACACATGCAATGACTCTAGTGGTGGTTTAGGAAAGTAAGACACATGCAATGACTTTGGTGGTGGTTTAGGAAAATAACACTCATGCAATGACTCTACTGGATCCATGTGGTTTAGGAAAAGAAGACACATGCAATGACTCTGGTGGTGGTTTAGGAAAGGAACACACATGGAATGAATCTGGTGGATCCATGTGGTTTAGGAAAAGAAGACACATATAATGACAATGGTGGTGGTTTAGGAAAAGGAGACACATGCAATAACTCTGGTGGTGATTTAGGAAAAGAACACGCATGCAATCACTCTAGTGGATCAATGTGGTTTAGGAAAGGAACACACATGCAATGACTCTAGTGGTGGTTTAGGAAAGGAAGACACATGCAATGACTTTGGTGGTGGTTTAGGAAAAGAACACACGTGCAATGATTCTAGTGGATCAATGTGGTTTAGGAAAGGAACACACATGCAATGACTCTAGTGGTGGTTTAGGAAAGGAAGACACATGCAATGACTCTACTGGTGGTTTAGGATAGGAAGACACATGCATGACTCTGGTGGTGGTTTAGGAAACCAACACACATGTAATGACTCTGGTGGATCGATGTGGTTTAGGATATGAAGACACGTGCAATGACTCTAGTGGTGGTTTAGGGAAGGAAGACACATGCAATGACTCTATTTGTGGTTTAGGAAAGGAAGCCACATGCATGACTCTGGTGGTGGTTTAGGAATACAACACACATGCAATGACTGGTGGATCCATGTGGTTTAGGAAATGAAGACACATGCAAGGACTCTGGCGGTGGTTTAGGAAAGTAACACACATGGAATGACTATGGTGGATCTATGTTGTTTAGGAAAAGAAGACACATGCAATGGCTCTTGTGGTGGTTTAGGAAAAGAACACACATACAATGACTCTGGTGGATCCATGTGGTTTAGGAAAAGAAGACACATGCAATGACTCTAGCGGTGGTTTAGGAAAGTAACACACATGGAATGACTCTGGTGGATCTATGTTGTTTAGGAAAAGAAGACACATGCAATGTCTCTTGTGGTGGTTTAGGAAAATAACACACATGCAGTGACTCTTGTGGATCCATGTGGTTTAGGAAAATAAGACACATGCAATGAATCTTGTGGTGGTATAGGAAAAGAACACGCATGGAATGAATCTGGTGGATCGATGTGGTTTAGGAAAAGAAGAGACATGCAATGGCTCTGGTGGTGGTTTAGGAAAAGAACACACATGCAATGACTCTAGTGGATAAGTGTGGTTAAGGAAAGGAACACACATGCAATGACTCTAGTGGTCGTTTAGGAAAGTAAGACACATGCAATGACTTTGGTGGTGGTTTAGGAAAAGAACACTCATGCAATGACTCTACTGGATCCATGTGGTTTAGGAAAAGAAGACACATGCAATGACTCTGGTGGTGGTTTAGGAAAGGAACACACATGGAATGAATCTGGTGGATCCATGTGGTTTAGGAAAAGAAGACACATATAATGACAATGGTGGTGGTTTAGGAAAAGGAGACACATGCAATAAGTCTGGTGGTGATTTAGGAAAAGAACACGCATGCAATCACTCTAGTGGATCAATGTGGTTTAGGAAAGGAACACACATGCAATGACTCTAGTGGTGGTTTAGGAAAGGAAGACACATGCAATGACTTTGGTGGTGGTTTAGGAAAAGAACACACGTGCAATGATTCTAGTGGATCAATGTGGTTTAGGAAAGGAACACACATGCAATGACTCTAGTGGTGGTTTAGGAAAGGAAGACACATGCAATGACTCTACTGGTGGTTTAGGATAGGAAGACACATGCATGACTCTGGTGGTGGTTTAGGAAACCAACAGACATGTAATGACTCTGGTGGATCGATGTGGTTTAGGATATGAAGACACGTGCAATGACTCTAGTGGTGGTTTAGGGAAGGAACACGCATGTAATGACTCTCATGGTGGTTTATGCAAAGAACACACATGCAATGACTCTGGTGGATCCATGTGGTTTAGGAAAGGAAAACACAAGCAATGACTCTGGTGGTGGTTTAGGATAAGATCACACATGCAATGACTCTGGTGGATCCATGTGGTTTAGGAAAATAAGACACATACAATGACTCTGGTGGTGGTTTAGGGAAGGTACATACATGCAATAAATCTTCTGGTGGATTAGGGAAAGAACACACATGCAATGACTCTAGTGGTGGTTTAGGAAAGGAACACACATACAATGACTCTGGTGGGTCAATGTGGTTTAGGAAGGGAACACACATGCAATGACTCTAGTGGTGTTTTAGGAAAGGAAGACACATGCAATGACTCTAGTGGTGGTTTAGGAAACGAACACACATGCAATGACTCTGGTGGATCCGTGTGGTTTAGGAAAAAGATGACACGTGCAATGACTCTGGTGGTGGTTTAGGAAATGAACACACA
Source organism: Avena eriantha (assembly GCA_910589775.1). Classification (NCBI taxonomy): domain Eukaryota; kingdom Viridiplantae; phylum Streptophyta; class Magnoliopsida; order Poales; family Poaceae; genus Avena; species Avena eriantha. The sequence continues at coordinate 79,817,394 of OU342740.1, forward strand.
TGCAATGACTCTGGTGGTGGTTTAGGAAAAGACACACATGCAATGACTGTGGTGGATCCATGTGGTTTATGAAAATAAGAAACATGCAATGACTCTGGTGGATCCATGTGGTTTAGGAAAATAAGACACATGCAATGACTCTAGTGGTGCTTTAGGAAAAGAACACACATCCAATGATCTGGTGGATCGATGTGGTCTAGGAAAGGAACACACATACAGTGACTCTGGTGGTGGTTTAGGAAAGGAATACACATCCAATGACTCTAGTGGTTGTTTAGAAAAGGAATACACATGTAATGACTATGGTGGTGGTTTAGGAAATAACACACATGGAATGACTCTGGTTGATCAATGTTGTTTAGGAAATAAATGCACATGCAATGACTCTAGTGGTGGTTTAGGAAAGGAAGACACATGCAATGACTCTGGTGGTGCTTTAGGAAAACAACAAATATGCAATAAATCTGGTGGATCCATGTGGTTTAGGAAAATAACACAAATGCAATGACTCTGGTGGTGGTTTAGGAATGGAACACACATGCAATGAATCCGTTGTATCCATGTGGTTTAGGAAAAGAAGACAGATGCAATGACTCTGGTGCTGGTTTACGAAAAGAACACCCATGAAATGACTCTGGTGGTGGTTTAGGAAAAGAACACGCATGCAATGAATCTAGTGGATAAATGTGGTCTAAGAAAGGAACACAGATGCAATGACTCTAGTTGTAGTTTAGGAAAGGAAGACACATGCAATGACTCTGGCGGTGGTTTAGGAGAGGAACACACATGCAATTACTCTGGTGGATCAATGTATTCTAGGAAAGGAACACACATGCGATGACTCTAGTGCTGGTTTAGGAAAAGAACACACTTGTAGATACTCTGGTGGTGGTTTAGGAAACTAACACACATGCAATGACTCTAGTGGTCATTTAGGAAAGGAAGGCATATGAAATGACTGTAGTTGTGGTATAGGAAAAGAACACACATGGAATGACTCTGGTGGATCAATGTGGTTTAGGAAAGGAACACAAATGAAATGACTCTAGTGGTGGTTTAGGAATGGAAGACACATGCAATGACTCTGGTGGTGGTTTAGGAAAAGAAAATACATGCAATGACTCTGTGGATCCATGTGGTTTAGGAAAATAAGATACACGCAATGACTCTAGCGGTGGTTTAGGAAACTAATACACATGGCATGACTCTGGTGGATCTATGTGGTTTAGGAAAAGAAGACACATGCAATGAATCTTGTGGTGGTTTAGGAAAACAACACATATGCAATGATTCTAGTGGATCCCTGTGGTTTAGCAAAAGAAGACACATGCAATGACTCTTTTCGTGGTTTAGGAAAGGAACACACATGGAATGACTCTGGTGGTGGTTTAGGAAAGGAAGACACATGCAATGACTCTAGTGGTGGTATAGGATAGGAAGACACATGCATGACTCTGGTGGTGGTTTAGGAAAACAACACATATGCAATGACTCTAGTGGTTGTTTAGGAAAGGAAGACACATGCAATTATTAATGTGGATCAATGTGGTTTAGGAAAGGAACACACATGCAATGACTCTAGTGGTGGTTTAGGAAAGGAAGACACATGCAATGACTCTAGTGGTGGTTTAGGAAAGGAAGCCACATGCATGACTCTGGTGGTGGTTTAGGAATACAACGCACATGCAATGACTGGTGGATCCATGTGGTTTAGGAAATGAAGATACATGCAAGGACTCAGGTGTTGGTTTAAGGTAGGAACACACATGCAATGACTCTGGTGGTGGTTTAGGCAAAGAACACACATTTAATGACTCTGGTGCATCCATGTGGTTTAGGAAAGGAAGACACATGCAATGACTCTAGTGGTGGTTTAGGATAATATCACACATGCAATGACTCTGGTGGATCCATGTGGTTTAGGAAAATAAGACACATGCGATGACTCTGGTGGTGGTTTAGGGAAGGAATAGACATGTAATGACTCTTGTGGTGTGATACGTCCATTTTGCATCACTATTATATATCACAATTTACTATTATTCATTGATATATTTCATATTAAGAGATGATACTTATGTAATTTCATATGTTTTTGCACGGTTGATGACTTTTGGAGGATGGACCGCTGCAGTCAGGATTCTGATGGAAAATGTGCTGTTTGGAGGCGAAATTCGCGAAGATCAGAAAATCCGGGAAAATAGATTGAAAATCCTATTTTTCTAGAAGACGAAGATTGCCATAAGGGGGAGTGGAGATGGGCCGAAGGCGCCCCACACCACCCCTTGGCGTGGGTCACCCTAGGCCGCGCCACCAGGTGGTGTGGCTGCCCTGGTCTACTCCCGGCTCTCCCCTCTAGCGTATATTATCCTCCCGAAACCCTAAGACTGGGGGTGACCATAGAAAGATTCCGCCGCCTCTGTGGGGCAGAAAACACCAATAGAGAAAGATCTCTTTGGTAGACAGAATTTTGCCAGCGGAATTCCTTCTTGGAGAGGGGAGATCGTCACCATCAACACCACCATCAAGCTGGACTTCATCGGGATCATCATCATCATCACCACCACCATCATTTTCATCAGCAGCATCATCACTGTTGATTACTCTTTGTAGTTGATGCTATTGAGTGAAACCGTTGAATTATGTTATGTTCAGATTGTTGCACATCATTATTTTATCTCTGATCTTGATCCATATGATGTCTTGTCAGTAGTTCTTTTAGTTCTTGAGGACATGGGAGAAGTCATGTTGTTAGTAGTGGAATTGTGTTGAGAAAGATTCAATGGTTTGTTAATTAAGTTGTGGTGTACTTCTTCTAGTGGTGTCATGTGAATGTCGACTACATGACACTTCACCTATATGGGCCTAGGGGAATGCATTATGTATTTGGCTACTAATCGTAGGGGTTATCGGAGTGACAAAAACCTGAACCCCCGTTAGGAAACCTTTGCACAAGGAATATCAGGGTCTTATAGTTTAAAGATGTGGTTAGGTTTCTACCTTTAATTACTTTCTTGTACTTGCGGATGCTTGCAAGGGGCTTAATCACAAGTATGCATTAGTCCTAGGAAGGTCGGTACATTAGCACAGGTTCACCCACACAACACTTAGCAAGCTAAAGAAGATTAATCAACTATATTAAGCGAAAGCAGATGACGATATTCCCATGTGTCCTCGAGAGCGTTTGGTCATCTTAAGTAATACAACCGGCTTGTCCTTAGCTGAATAAAGGATTGGGCCACTTGCTACATTTATTCTTATTGTCTTTTATATACTCATACTTTATTTACTTGCATTATCAAAAACCCCTAAAAATTGTTTGCTAAGTATTTACAGAGAATTCCTGCTCCACGCTGATACATTGCAAATGTATCTATAATTTTTGATGTTCCATGCTTGGTTTTATCCACTTTCTTGTGTTTTGTTCCAACTTTGGAGTACTTTTCATATGATTTCTTGGACTAACCTATTAACAAGAGCCACAGTGCCAGCTGCCTGTTTTCTGCTGTTTTTGGTTCCAGGAAAGTCAGAAAATGAATATTCTCGGAATTGGACGGGACAAAGCCAAAGTGCCTATTTTTCCGGAAGGGATCAAGTGCCAGAATAAGAGACGGAGAAGGGCTAGGGAGCCACCACACCACCTGGCCGCGCGGCCAGGCCTGGCCCGCGCCAGGGGGTGGTGTGGCCGCTCCTGGCACCCCCTCGGCCTCCCCTTCCGACTATAAGTTGCCCTCGGGACGAAAACCCTAAGTACCCGATCAAAAAATCCACGAAAGAGTCTGTAGCCGTTGTCATCTCCATCCCTAGATCGGGAGGGATCTGAAGCTCTTCCTGGCACCCTGCCGGAGAGGGGAATTCACCCTGGAGGCCTTCTTTATCACCATGCAAGCCTCCGGTGTGATGCATGAGTAGTTCATCCTTGGACTACGGATCCATGTAGTAGCTAGATGGCTGGTTTCTCCTCCTTTGTGCTTTCATGTTTAGATCTTGTGAGCTCCGTTCATGATCAAGATCATCTTTTGTAATCCATACATGTTGTGTTTACGGGGATCCGATGGATATTGAGATGCTATTTCAGATTGATTATTGATTCTATCATGTCTTTGTTATTTGAGATCTTGCATGCTTTCCATTGTTAGTATCTATCTTGGCAAGTAGATGCTAGCAACTCCAAGAGTTAGTATTTATGCTCGATAGTGGGTTCATGCCTCTGGTAATTTGGGGAAGTGACAGAAATCTCTAAGGTACTAGATGTGCTGTTGCTACTAGGGAGAAAACAACAATCCTTTGTTCATAGAACAATCGTATTGTTTACTTTACACGAAGTTCGTAAAGCAATAATCTGTTGCTTGCAACTTAATACTGGAGGGGGTTCGGATGATAGCCTGAAGGTGGATTATTAGTCATAGATGCAGTTGGATGGCGGTCTATGTATTATGTTCTAATGCCCAATCAAGTCTCAGAGGAGTCAAGATGATTAGTATATGCATGTATTGCTTTCTCGGTGTTTGTCAATTTCCCCGCTGTAATTTGTTCACGCATCATGTTATCTATCTTAAGGAGAGCCACCTCTAGTGAACTATGGATCCCGGTCCTTTTTCTTTACATACAATCTACAATCTTTTACTGTTTTGTGTTTACTTTCTACAAACTTCTACTTCTTTCCATTCGATACGTTTAATCCTTTGTTTTACGCAAAACACGGTGAGATTGACAACCTCATCGCAAGTTGGGGACAAAGTTCTGTGGTTGTGTTGTGCAGGTCTCCACGTTGCTACTAGCACCGGTAGTGCACCCTTCCAAAGCTCAGCTAGTAACACCTTTGGGGTGTTTCCTTGCTCCTACTGGTTCGATTAAACCTTGGTTTCATTACTGAGGGAAACTTGCTGCTATGCTCGTCATACCTTCCTCTTGGGTTTCCCAACGAGCTCTACATCAACTACGCACCAGCACTTTTCTAGGCACCATACATAGAGCCATCAAGCATTTTTCCGGTGCCGTTGCCGGGGAGTCAAGGACATCTTCACAAGGGGAGGCCCTCATAACCAATCTCTTTACATTGTTGTTTTTGTTTTGCTTAGTTTCTTTTTGCTTTGTTTGCTTGTTTTGTTCTTCAAAAAACACAAAAAATTAGTTTTGCAAGTTTGCTTTCTTATTTGAAAACCCAAAAAAATGACTACTCTTGAAAACACTAAGTTGTGTGACTTCACTAGCACCAACAACAATGATTTTATGAGCACACCTATTGCTCCACATGTGGCTAAAAATACTTTCTTTGAGATAAAACCTGCTTTGCTCAATCTTGTTATGAGAGAACAATTTTCTGGTATTGGTAATGAAGATGCTACTTCCCATCTAAATAACTTTGTTGAACTTTGTGAGATGCAAAAGCATAGGGATATAGATGGTGATATTATTAAACTGAAATTATTTCCTTTCTCTTTGAGAGGAAAAGCTAAAGAGTGGTTGAATTCCTTAACTAGGAATAGTATTGATTCTTGGACTAAGTGCAAAGATGCTTTTATTGGAAAATACTATCCTCCTGCTAAGATTATATCCATGAGAAGTGAAATAATGAAGTTTAAACAACTTGATAATGAGCATGTTGCTCAAGCTTGGGAAATAATGAAATCTTTGGTAAAGAATTGTCCCACTCATGGACTGACAGCTTGGATGATCATCCAAAAAATTTATGCAGGATTGAACTATTCTTCAAGGAACCTATTGAATTCAGCTGCTGGAGGCACCTTTATGACCATCACTTTGGGTGCTGCAACAAAACTATTGGACTATATGATGGTTAATTATTCTGAATGGCATACAGAGAGAGCTCCACAAGGTAAGAAGGTAAATTCTGTTGAGGAAACCTCCTCCTTGAGTGATAAGATTGATATTATTATGTCTATGCTTGTTAATGGGAAAGCCCATATTGATCCAAATAATGTTCCTTTAGTCTCTTTGGTTGCTCAAGAAGAGCAAGTTGATGTGAAATTCATAAGAAATAACAACTTTGGCAACAATGCTTATGGTAATAATGCTTATAGGAACAATTTTGGTAACAACAATTATAAGCCTTATCCTCCCAAAAATGGTAATGCTTATGGAAATTCTTACAATAGTAATGAGAGTGCTCCCTCTGAACTTGAACTTATGCTTAAAGAGTTTATTAGTAAAGAAACTACTTTCAATAAAACTATTGAGGAAAAACTCTCTAATTCTGAAAGAAATATAGCATCTTTGGCCGAAGCTCAATCCACTTTGAATAAAATGGCTGCTAAACCTGAAACTAATGAGAATCCTTTGCAGCTCCTAATTCTATACAAGTAAGAATTGATGAAAATTTTAGACTATTAGCTAAATTACATGCTAAGTGGGAAAGAGAAGATGAAATTGCTAGAAACATTAGCGTTTCTACTATCACCACCACTAGTGTTGTGGCTAGTAATAGTCCTACTACTTTAGATGATAAAGTTGATTTTGATATTGATGGTTGCAATATCTCTGAAGTTATTAAGTTCCTACAAAAGCTTGCCAAAAGTCCTAATGCTAGTACTATGAACATGGCTTTTACAAAACACATTACAGATGCTCTCATAAAGATTAAAGAAGAAAAGATGAAACATAAAGCTTCTATTCCTATAAAACAAGAGGATGGTTGGGAACCCATCATTAATATGAAAGTGAATGACTTTGATTTCAAAGCTTTGTGTGATCTTGATAGTAGTGTTTCTATTATGCCTAAAAGGATTTATGATATGCTTGATTTGCCTCCTCTTGAAGATTGTTATTTGAATGTCCCACTTGATGATAATGCTAAAAATAAACTCATGGGGAGTCTCAATGATGTTCTTATTATGGTTAACAATTCCTATGTCCCCGTTGATTTCTATGTTTTGGATGTTGAATACAATGCTTCTTGTCCTATTACTTTAGGAAGACCTTTTCTTAGAACTATTGGTGCCATCATTGATATGAAAGAAGGCACCATTAAATATCAACTCCCTCTTAAGAAAGGTATAGAACACTTCCCCAAAAAGAGAGAAAGGATTTCTTCTGCTTCTTCTATGAAAACAAAATTTGGTCTTAATGCTTCTTCATTTGAGAACACTTGATTCTTTCTTTGCTTCTTATGCCTAACTTAAAGGCGTTAAAGAAAAGTACTTGTTGGGAGATAACCCAAGTGTTTTGGTTGAGTCTTGGAAGTTATTATCTCTGTAATAACCTCTCCTTATCCTTTTTATTTGCTTTTTTTGCCAAGAGTAACCTCTAATGAGAGAGAAGTAATGATTGGGAAAGTTGCTGTCCCAAAACAAATTTCTGTGCTTCACCGTACAAATTACTGAGAGAGCTTTGTACGTCGGATTGATCTGTAACTTTTTGTGCTTCTGCCCCAGGTTGTTATCTAACTTTCGTTAGTTCAACACTTTTTGATTTGAGCAACCGAAGGTCTTGGAAACAATTCGTCTTTACCTGCTGGTCTGTTTTGACAGATTTATGCATTTGCTTCTTGTTAGTTCCTTCTTGAGTTCCTTTGGGGAATTGAGCTTTTTGAGGGAAGTTTTACAGTAGCTAGTGTTCTAATGGAAGTTTATTTGGTATTAGAACTGAACCTTGAGACTTATTTATCTTAAGTGCACTAATGTTGCTAATGAGATTGTGTGAAGTTTTGTATGAAGGAAAATTTTCAGGTGTATGGAAGGAATGAGTAATGAGATGAAGGATGGACTAAAGCTCAAGCTTGGAGATGCCACGCGTGTCACCCCAAGAAATATCCAAGAAGTACAAGCGTCAAAGCTTGGGGATGCCCAAGGCATCCCCTTCTTCATCAATAAAAATCCCAAGTTTCTTCCAAACGCTTCATTTTTATTGTTTCATGCACAGTTGTGTTTTTCTTGGAGCGTCTTCTTTTTCATTTTTTTTTGGTTTTTAGTTTTCTTTGTTTGCTTAGTGTTCTGAATAAATTGGTTGGACCCCCTCTTTCATACATTGGTTTGCAAATAGTTTGTTTTGGTTTGGAAAAGAGTAGGAAAGCTCATACTTATGTGGTAAAAAGAGCTCGTTTTTTGAATGTGGCTATGCTTTGTCATGCCATGCTTGATATTTTTTTGGCTTTATGCTTAGTATTCTTTGCTGTAGCATGGCTTGTTATAAACAATTGAGATTGCTTAATGTGCCTTGGATGAATCATGCATTGTTTTAGCATATTAAAGCATAGTATAGTGGTATTCTCCTTTGATGCTTTATTTGGGTTGACTTGGCACATGCTCACACCATGTTATGACTATCCAAAGTCACCATAGCCTTTATGATCCTTTAGTTTTCAAATTTTAGTATCACTTTATTCTTTGATCAATGACGTTTTGTCGCTCTTCATGATTATGGCCATTATTGCTCTCTTAGTTTGTCGCTCCCAGTCTTTTGCTAGCCTCCACAACAAAGTATGAGTTCCACTCATGCATCCAACTCCCTAAACCAAGTTTTTCCAAAGAGTCCACCATACCTACCTACTAGCTTATGCTATTCCAAGTATATTCATGCTTTTTTTTACCTTTCACTTGTTATGAGAAAACTAGTGATTAAAGCTCTCATGAACTTGATGGCACACTTTACTTTTCGCCTCTAATAAACTTGAACCATTGGGTCCTTCTTTGTTGTGTATATTCTTGCGCTTTATAAGTTGAAATTAGCAGAACCATGGTTCATGGGGAACGCTTTCAACATTGCACTTGTACTTTGTACCCCGTTGATATCATGTTCTTTTGCTTACGGATCCCGGCGGTGTGAAATAAAAGTGGAACTTGTAAGATCATGGAGTTTGTATATGTGTTAGAGAAACGCCTGGGCTGCTAGCCTAAGCCATGCCTAATCATGGTGGAAACTTGTAGCATCACCATAATGATCACTCTATGAAGCATCCTCAATAAAAACCTATGCAAATAGCAAATAAAAAGATAGCTGAGATGCTCATTGTCTGCTTGCCTTGTCATTTTGATTATGGGAAAGCTCCCGTATCATGTGCAAGGGATACCCCATTGGCGGTTCTTAATGATACACATATACTTACAATGACAAGAGCTTACTCGTGACTGAAGTTGAGTAGCATGAGGATCGGTCTTCGTAAGTAAGGGGCATGAGATTTCGGTATATAACTTGTCAACCGTATCCTCTTAGTTGTGTCACTTTAACCTTAATCACCTTCAAGATTCTTATGATAGGGGCAATGAGAGCTGAAAGCTATAAGTACCATAATTTTTGGAAGCTCTTTATGAGACTTGAATCCCTACTTCCTTTTACAAAGGCTTTTCTTGCACCATTATATTGAGTCTCCACCTTCTACCTTTATGCACCTACTTTGAGAGAATAGTAGCCATTATTAGTTCTATGTGCATTGTCCCAAGACTAGTTGGTTTATGCATAACTTGATATTGCTTGTTTTAAACTATTGTGTCTAGTCACTCTTATGAACTTTGAAGGTGTCCTATGCATTTATATTTGCTACTCTATTGAGGGACAAGCTGAATACTATTATGCTATGTTTTATTTATGTGAAACAAACAAACGTCTTGCAAAGCATTGTTATTCATGAATATTTTGTTTGTGCATTCTCATGTTGCATCATAGTTTCTTTGCTTATTGCTAGAACTTTGTCTTTCATGTTATGATTGAAGTACTATGATCCCAGCTTTGAATGTTTTTCAAATACTTCGATCAAGACTTTGATGGTGCATGTCACCTCAAAAATTATTTCGTTTTATCACTTACCTACTCGAGGACGAGCAGGAGTTAAGCTTGGGGATGTTGATACATTGCAAATGTATCTATAATTTTTGATGTTCCATGCTTGGTTTTATCCACTTTCTTGTGTTTTGTTCCAACTTTGGAGTACTTTTCATATGATTTCTTGGACTAACCTATTAACAAGAGCCACAGTGCCAGCTGCCTGTTTTCTGCTGTTTTTGGTTCCAGGAAAGTCATAAAATGAATATTCTCGGAATTGGACGGGACAAAATCCAAAGTGCCTATTTTTCCGGAAGGGATCAAGTGCCAGAATAAGAGACGGAGAAGGGCTAGGGAGCCACCACACCACATGGCCGCGTGGCCAGGCCTGGCCCACGCCAGGGGGTGGTGTGGCTGCTCCCGGCACCCCCTCGGCCTTCCCTTCCTACTATAAGTTGCCCTCGGGACGAAAACCCTAAGTACCCGATCAAAAAATCCACGAAGGATTCTGTAGGCACCGTCATCTCCATCTCTAGATCGGGAGGGATTTGAAGCTCTTTCCGGCACCCTGCCGGAGAGGGGAATTCACCCTGGAGGCTTTCTTCATCAGCATGCAAGCCTCCGGTGTGATGCATGAGTAGTTCATGCTTGGACTACGGATCCATGTAGTAGCTAGATGGCTGGTTTCTCCGCCTTTGTGCTTTCATGTTTAGATCTTGTGAGCTCTATTCATGATCAAGATCATCTTTTGTAATCCATACATGTTGTGTTTGCGGGGATCCGATGGATATTGAGATGCTATTTTAGATTGATTATTGATTCTATCATGTCTTTGTTCTTTGAGATCTTGCATGCTTTCCATTGTTAGTAGCTATCTTGGCCAAGTAGATGCTAGCAACTCCAAGAGTTAGTATTTATGCTCGATAGTGGGTTCATGCCTCTGGTAATCTGGGGAAGTGGCAGAAATCTCTAAGGTACTAGATGTGCTGTTGCTACTAGGGAGAAAACAATAATCCTTTGTTCATAGAACAATCGTATTGTTTACTTTACACGCAGTTCGTAAAGCCATAATCTGTTGCTTGCAACTTAATACTGGAGGGGGTTCGGATGATAACCTGAAGGTGGATTATTAGTCATAGATGAAGTTGGATGGCGGTCTATGTATTATGTTGTAATGCGCAATCAAGTCTCAGAGGAGTCAAGATGATTAGTATATGCATGTATTGCTTTCTCGGTGTTTGTCAATTGCCCCGCTGTAATTTGTTCACCCAACATGTTATCTATCTTAAGGAGAGACACCTCTAGTGAACTATGGATCCCTGTCATTTTTCTTTACATACAATCTACAACCTTTTACTGTTTTGTGTTTACTTTCTGCAAACTTTTACTTCTTTCCATTCGATATGTTTAATCCTTTGTTTTCCACAAAACACGGTGTGATTGACAACCTCATCGCAAGTTGGGGACAAAGTTCTATGGTTGTGTTGTGCAGGTCTCCATGTTGCTACTAGCACCAGTAGTGCGCCCTGCCAAAGCTCAGCTAGTAATACCTTTGGGGTGTTTCCTTGCTCCTACTGGTTCGATTAAACCTTGGTTTCATTACTGAGGGAAACTTGCTGCTGTGCTCATCATACCTTCCTCTTGGGGTTCCCAACAAGCTCTACATCAACCATGCACCAGCACTTTTCTGGGCGCCATACACAGAGCCATCACACGCCACTAGCCAACACCTTCTGCTCCTCGTTGGGTTTGACACTCTTACTTATCAAAAATACTATGATACACCCCCTATACTTGTGAGTCATCAAGACTATTTTCTAGCGCCGTTGCTGGGGAGTGAAGCGCTATTGGAAAGTGGAACTGGTAAAGGGAACTTCTACTGTGAGTATTGTTTACTTTTGTAGTTGCTTTAATTTCATTATGGAAAATTCGCTGAGTTTCTTATTTCGTAATGCTACTACCACTGCTAAGGTACTAGAATAACCACCACCAACTGAGAATGATACTTTTAAAATACCTACAAGAATTATTGATCGTGTTATGGATAACTATTAGGTTGGAGATGGAACTATCCATCCCGGTGATCATTTGCTCTTTATATACGAATTATGCGGGTTGTTTAAGTGTGCAGGTATTACAACAGATCAAGTCAAGAAGAAGTTATTCTCATTATCACTGAAAGGAAGAGCTGAGGAATGGTATAAGCTGCTGAAGAATGGTAAATCTCTTCAATGGGAGGAATTAGTGCCTCTCTTTTATTCAAAGTTTTATCCTCCTAGTAAGATTCATAAAGATCGGAATCAAATATACAACTTTTGGCCTCTTGATGGAGAGAGTACAACTCAAGCTTGGGGGAGATTGAAGTTATTAATTCTCAAATGTCCCATTCATGAGCTCCCCAACAATATTATTATCAATAACTTTTATGCAAGGCTTTCTCTTTATGATAAGGATTTATTGGATGCTTCTTGTGCTGGATCATTTACACGCAAGGAAGGAGAAGCTAAATGGGATCTTCTAGACCATATTCAAGACAATGCTGAAGCATGGGAGAATGACAAAGGAAGAAAGTCAGGTATAAATTATGATTATGAATGCATTGAATCTTTTATGGGAACTGATGAATTTCAAAATATTAAAAATGCTTACGGTCTTCATCCTCAAGTTATTACAAATTGTTTTAAGGATTTTGCTTCCTATATTGAAATTCCAAAAAAGGGATGGAACAAGTACCATGCACCATATAAAGATATTGTTGATTGTGTTCCTGTTAGGAGTACTAAATTTTGCACTATTGATCATATCCTACCTGAACCTTATATCGAGAAAATACCCTTCCCGGATAAGGTAAAGGAACATCCTATAATAACTAATGTAATCAATAAAAGTTCAAAGAGAATTGTAAATCCTGATGAACAAATAAACATTGAACTTGTTGTAGCAATTGTGAAAGACCTTGTTACTAAAAGTGTGGAAGATGGACACATAGTCTTCTGTGAGAATGCGTCTAATATTTTTTCACATCCTAATAGAAATAAAAAGGCTAGTGTCACTGTGTTTTCTGTTAGAATTGGTGATCATTGCTATTATGGTTTATATGATATTGGTGCAAGTTCAAGTGTTATTCCTTATGAGCTTTATTAATAAATTATGCATGAAATCAGTCCCTGAGACCATCTCTCCAATTGGTATTGTACAGCATGTAGAAGTTCTTTGTGGTAAGATTAAATATCCTGCTGATTTTCTAGTACTAGTGTGGGCTCCCCCGGATTTTTCATCCGAGAAATACCTGTTATGCATACATCCATGTTCCCATGATCAGTGAGTCGTGGAACATAACCGACAAGTATCATTACAACATTCGAAACATAACGAGAAAACAAGACTTACATAATTGCCATAATGGCTATGTCCTCATTAGCAGCAGAACATCACCAAGCGCAGAGCCCAATCGTGCCTCAACCTACATGCAACTTACTGGGAAGACGGCCTAGCTCACTAGACGTCACCTTAATCTCCGGAAAGTCTGGCCAAGTAAATAGCCAGGGACACAGCCGTGAGTACTTTGGAATGTACTCACAAAACCACCAGGATAAGTGAACAAGGGAAAATGCAATTCTGGCTGTGGCGAGATAGCTCTATCTGAGGGTTGCTTTTGAGAAGCCTAAACTAACTTTGAAGTTATGGCATCTCCATATCTTTGTTGAAAAAGAGTTTTGAAAACATGCTTCTGTTTTATAAATCTAGACATCTCCATGTCTTTGTTGAAAAAGTGTTTTGAAAACAGTTTTTGTAGTAAAAACCCTTTTTAAACATCTTCGACCCCACGGGTCAAAACAAAGCCTTCGAACTCGGGTTCCCCTGGAACCTTCGTCCTCAGAGTACTTGTTTCCCAAACAAGCACAGTTTTGGGTACTCCTAGCCAACGCCTTTACAACCGTCCTTGACCGTGGACACGGCTATTCGAAAAGGTTATACTCTGCAGAGTTTGCACACTTTACCCACAAGAATCAATACATCCGCCGGGATACAACCATGGCCCCCTACCAGGGTAGATGGGGGTCCGGATAATCAAACCTAACCTTTCGCTTGTCTACAATAGCAAAGGCATGCTTTTCCTCTTGGGTTTATCTCCCCAGCAACGAGTATGTGGCTCCCAGCCATAGTCCTTCCTTCCGTACACGCGCATACCCAAGCCACAACTTGGCGTATACCTTAAATTTGGTGACTCCACTTCCTTTCGTACTACCTAAGTCATACCGTCCACGGGAGACCCAATTGTTGCACCGGACTCCTGATTGTTTAGGCTCATTCTTGCCGAGGCAAGCGACAGGCTTCAGATCCTAGATCTGGGACGCTGGCCCGCGATTCCAGGGATTTCTCCCTATAATCATGGTAGAGCAACCTGGGGTAATGTGGTTGCGCGAATAAAAATTGTTCCAGTAAAGGCGTAGAACATCCCATCACATTCTCCTTTCTCCTCATCACCATTTATTTTGTTAAAACTTCCACTGGGAACGATGCCTCTTCCCAGGGTTTTACAAAGCCGTTTTTGAAACATTTGTAGTGGGGAAAAATCCCAAGACAGTTTATTTTCTCAAAACCGGGGGTTTCAAAGGAGCTAGGATGCTATCCATCGTACTCTCGGTCTAACGGGATAAATGATGGTTTTATCGGGGTGGTGCCTCGAAGGACACGAAATCATAACTTGGAGGAGCCAAGTTATTATCGTAGTATTTGTAAGACAAGACATGCAGGTAGAGTATGCAATTTATAAACATGATATAAAACAGGTAAAAGAGAGTAGGACATATAACAGGGTTCAGGAATGGTGGCTTGCCTGTGATTAGAGAATGTCACTGGGCTTCTTCAGATGACCAAGAATACCCAAATATAAAAATAAGAAAACCCGTCCTTCTTGGCGTCAGGAACTCACACTATCGTCGTCATCGGGTACACATGCAACATACAAGTCCACAATCAATACAAGGCATACACATCAAGTCATACATCAAACAAACATGAGAAATACTACTGGACTAGGGAGGTTTTGGAGATGTGGAATTCAAAAGGTGGAAATTTTACAAGATTGCCACTATGGGTGTTTTCTATTGGAAGATAGTTGTCAAGGCTAGATACAAAGAGCTTGGATTAGGGATCTGTGGTCACTAGGGTGTTAATGCCCAAGAGTGATAACCTCTGATAGGTCTTTGTCAAAGCAAAACCAACACAAGTGGTTTCACTTGATTATCACTTTTCTAGAGGTAGTTATGCTTTTTATAGTGGAATAAACTCTAGTCTAAGGAAATAATTCACCAGAAGAGTTCTGGAGCTAAAAAATTATTTCCTTGGATGGTTATGTATTACTTGATGTACTTAACCACCTAGTGTTGGAATCATGTCCAAAGAATTACCAGAATGCCCTCAGGAAATTCCCAAAGACAGTTATGTTTAGTTCTTCTTCTTTTTACCATATTAATTCTACAGATGCTATTGAGTTGGTTCCAAGGGCACGTGATTGGTTTTTAAAATACCTTTCTGACGAAATTGGATTCACTCAGATTGGAGTTGCCACACTCCAGGAGTGATTTATTTAGTGAAAATACTCCTTCCAGAAGTATTTAAATCACCAAAATTTATCCAGAGCTTAATAAATTCTGAGATGCTAGGGTTTGATAGATATTGATCTTAGGAGGTACCAGGAAGTGGAATCACGTCAATACCACATTTGGTTTGACCTGGGGAATTTATCTAAGACAGGTTGTTGCTAGTTTTGTTATATTTGTTAAGGGCAGAAAACAGTTCACCTTGGCATGGGACCTGTGCTAGGTGATAGGTATTTCAAATACCTTCCAGTATGTCTTTGGTTCAACTCAAATGGAGTTGTAGAACTCCCTGTGGAATTTAATTAGTGCAAAGTATACTCTGCAGCAGATTAATTACCTGTAATTAAGGGGAAATAATTTGACCACAGGGTTGCCTCTGCATGTTTGAGAAAACATCAGAGAACCACCAGAAAATTAGATCTAGGCATTTGGATTAGGTTTACTATTTTATTTGGATTTAAACCTAGCAGAAACCCTTTCTGGAATAATGGATCTGTTAAAAGAAAAAGAAAAAGGGGTGCACTGGGCTAGATCTGGGGAGCTACTGGGCTGCAGAGGGGAATTCGGCCCACGGTGGGGCCGCGCGACGCGCGGGAGGGCTAGGTTCGAATCTGACGAGCGGGGCCCACTATCAGCGAGCGAGAGCGCCGAGGCGGTATAGGATGCCGTCAGCCATTGGATCAAGTCGCGATGGACGACGCTCAGTCGTCATCTACGCGACAGAGGGTGGCCGGCGATGAGAACCCTAGGCGGAGTGGGGAGGATACCTGGGGGCTCGAGGGAGGTCAAGGAGGCGGCAGGGTGACGCGGTGGTCGACGACGAGCCGAACGAGGGGCGGCATGAGGGGATCTGGGGCCGGGAGGTAGCTGGCGTGTCGGAGGCCGAGGGCGACCTCGCCAGAGTTCAACGCCGACGATGGAGGAGAGGGTCCTAGGCAAAAATAAGAGCACCATTAGATGCAGGAGAGGAAAGGGATCATAGGGGCTGACATGCAGAGGGAATGGAGAGGACGGGGATGTGCCTTGCTCGATTTTCTAGAGAAGGCCAAGGCTCTCCTTCTTCTTCTTTCTTGGGCAGCACAGAGCAGGGGAGGGGGTGTGGTGCTCTGGGGAGGCAAGTGGGAGTGAGAGGGGGCAAATGAGGGCAGGGGAGAGCTGGGGGAAGGGCTGCTGGCCTTTATACCAAGGGGATGGAGTAGATGGGGAAAATTACCAATGTGGGCATGAGGAAGGGCAATGCTGGCCAGGGATTGGTCCAAGGGGAGGTGGAGAGGGGTAGGGTGGTAATTTAGTCGAGCTAGATCAGAGAGGGAGGCGCTGGTGATTAGTAGATAAGATCCTTGTATGAATTGGGGTTAAATCTCCTCTTACCACTAGTACAAGGGTACAATAGGGATTTGATGGGGTGGATCTATAGTACCAGTCGTCTAGTGGTGTGCCTTGATGTTGAGCATAAGCACTGATCAAGGTTTGATGGAAAATGGAAGTGCTTAGAGAGGTGATTTGCTTAAATGGAAAATATTGATCTAATAGATGGTTGTGAAGGAAGTCCACAAACTTGTATTGAAACAGAGGAGAAAATGGTACCGGTAGATAGGTGAGGTCAAGGTGGACTTCTAGGATTTTATTTGGGATTTTTATGTGGAGTTTAAGTCCACGTAAATCCAATTACTCAAAAAGGACAGAAATGATTTCTAGAAGATCATTTGATAAATTTTCATTGGGCATGGAGGGATTTTGGTGTGGAAGGGTCCCAAATGTGAGTACACACCTAGGGGAATTTTCCAAGATTTATTAAGGATTAAAAGTGATTAAAACTACTATTATTCCAATTCAGCCATTTTAGAAAATGGGCAAAAAGAAATAATAAAGTCTCTCAAAAATATTTATTTTTGAGCTGGAAAGATAGGATACGATTTGTGGGATTCATATGAGCCAAAATTTGGGGAAGTGGTTTGGTAAAAACCAAACTTTCCTTTATGGAGGGAGTTTTGGAGATTTAGACTATTTAAGAAATTAAATAGCTTTAGGGCCATAATAATTATGGGTAATTATTGATAAATATTGAGGATCAAAGTAGATGAGATAGGCAAGGTGTAGCAAGCAATTTCAACCTTGAGGAATGGAAATCCAACTCGAAAAGGATGGAAAACCATGAGTTGATGATCTAGGGTGGTGTTATATTTATACCACCAAAACATGCTTGCATCTTGGAGCTGAGGGCTCACCTTGGTGCAAGGGATAGATGTTTGAGTAGACCAAGTCATGTAGATGATCATGGCAGGGAGAGTTTGAATTAATCGTATTTGAGGTGATCTAGAAGTGATGGCAAACTTTGTTGAAATTAAGGCTGCCATGAAATATGGGTCATGGTGCCTTATAAACCATGTGGGTTTAATAAGATCAAGGGTCCACTTGGGTCAAGTGAAGTAGGTCAATGATTAGGACACAACCATTCAGAGATTTGGTCCCTAGAGGTTGGGGGTTGGTGTGAGCTTCTAGTAAAGTTGGCATGATGTCTAGTTTTGCAGAAAATGTTATATTCTTGTCCGCAAAACCATCATGGATGAGTGGGTTGGAGGAGGATCTAACCAAGGGAAAATGTGGGCCTTGGTAGTCCTTAGGATGGGTAACAAGAGGGTGTAAGTGCATTTCCAAAAATGCACATGGTTTGAGAAAAGGAGGCATTCAAAAGGGTGATGCTGAACTGTTTTCCAGACTTGGCCAAATTTGGCAGTTTTGAGGAATTTGAATAGAGTATGTGAGGGAATGTTCTTGGAGGAGTTGCAAGGTATCAGAGCTTTAACCAGGGGTTCATAAGGAGGTGTAGAGTGAGTAAAAGAGATCCTTGCTTGATGTTGGTCTTAAGGATTTGGGAACATCTAGGATGGAGATCCTCAGAATGGATCTGATTGAGGGTTTTAGATGATAACTTAAAGTCTAGGGATCATAACAAGGTTTGATTTCTTGCTTAGGGATTGATGATTGGGAAACAACTTGATCCTAGGGATGAGCTTCTAAGGTAGCTCATTCTACTTTCTAAGCAAACAAATCAATCAGCAGGTCAAGGAAACTCATCAGACAACAGATCAAGGCAACTCATCTTATACTAAGCATAACCACTAAAGAGGTTACCATCAAGCCTGGCTTGGGGTAAGGTTGGGGAATTTTTAAGAGGTTGAGTTTTGAATAAGGTGAGGGTCCTTGGTATCTCTACCAAGAGTGGAATTCAAATGCTTTGAACAAGAGTTTTGGTAAAGCTAGAGATACGATTATTTGAGTGCTCTGTCTTGAAAACATAAGGATATTGTATTATATATCTCTCCATAGTTTTGTCAATAGAAGGTACTAAAATAGTTTTGGTCACATAGGCATCTTGGCTCATGTTTTGAAATGCTAGAACGTTTGAGAATATGTAAAGTAAGACAAGATAGTTTTGGGAAATAGCTTTTGTCAACAGAGGTTGAGGTAAGGAGTATCCTAAGTTACACATCATAAGCACAAGTGCAAACAAACAACAAACAAGCACTGCACTAAAGCACAAGAAATTTTTTTTGTTCCCCGTGATTTTTGCATTCTGGACAACAAATCAGGATTGCTGAAATTGGGATGTTACAACTTGGTTCAGCTGCTAGTAAAACCTATCCTATCATTTTTGGTAGACCATTTCTTGAGCACTTGCGAAGCCATTATTGACTGCAAAAGGGAGACCATTTTAACTAAATTTGATGGGGAATCTTATGAGTTTAATTTTCCGAAATTTACTAAAGAACCTTGTGAAAATGAAACCCATAATGAGGATTTTAGAGTTGAACAACTTGCTTCTATTTCTCTTGCTCCTAACAATGCTTTGCAGCAATTTATGGAAGACCATGAAAGTGAAATCTTCATGGAAGAAATAAATGAGATTGACGAGATTCTCCGTCGTTAACCTAAGATGCTTAAGCATAACTTGCTTGGGGAAGATTTGGGCACCACGTTGCCACCTAAAAAGGATCCGGTCTTCGATCTAAAACCTTTACCTGACGATCTTAAGTATGCTTACATTGATGATAATAACATATATACTGTTATTATTAGTTTTAAACTTTCACAGAAGGAAGAGTAAAGATTATTGGAGGTACTGAAGAAGCACCGAGGGGCTATGGGCTATACTCTGGATGATTTAAAGGGAATTTCTCCAACTATATGTCAGCATGCTACCAATATGGAACTAGATGCTAAGCCAGTGGTAGAGCACCAACGTCGTTTGAATCATAAGATGAAGGAGGTGGTAAGAAACGAGGTATGAAAACTCCTTGATGCTGGTATTATTTGACCTATTGCTGATAGTGAGTGGGTTAGTCATGTTCATTGTATCCCTAAAAAAGGGGGAATTACCGTTGTGCCTAATGATAATGATGAGCTTATTCCCCAAAGAATAGTAGTAGGTTATAGGATGTGCATTGATTTCAGAAAAGTTAACAAAGTTACTAAGAAAGATCATTACCCACTTCCTTTTATTGATAAAATGTTAGAAAGGTTGTCTAAAAAGACTCATTTTTGATTTCTTGATGGATACTCTGGGTTTTCTCAAATTGTTGTTAAACAACAAGATCAATAAAAAACTAGTTATACATGCCCTTATGGAACCTATGCTTATAGACGTATGTCTTTTGGTTTGTGTAATGCTCCTGCTACTTTTCAAAGATGCATGTCTGATCTACATATTAGATGGGTGATGCTCTTACAAGAGTTTGATCTACATATTGTAGATAGGAAAGGTTCTGAAAATTCCATTGCTGATAATTTATCTCGGTTGGAAAATATCTCGTTTGATCCTATGCATGTTAATGATAGTTTCCCAAAGGAGCAGTTGGCCGCAGTAGGGGTAAGATCGCGAGGTAGCCCTTGGTATGATGATTATGCTAACTTTACTGTCTCCAAGTATTTGCCTCCAACATTTACAGCTCAGCAAAGAAGAAAGTTCTTTTACGATTTGAGGCATTATTTTTGGATGACCCACACTTATATAAAGATGGAGTGGATGGTATTATGTGAAGATGTGTTCTAGAATATGAACAAAAGGAGATATTGTGGAAATGTCATGGTAGTGCCTATGGAGGACATCATGCGGGAGATAGAACTACGCAAGAGGTGCTACAATCAGGTTTTTACTGGCCTACCCTTTTTAAAGATGCAAGAAAGTTTGTCTTATCCTGTGATGAGTGTCAGCGGGTTGGTAACATTTCTAGCCGCAATGAAATGCCTATGAATTACTCTCTAGTTATTGAACCCTTTGACTATTGGGGATTTGACTTTATGGGTCCTTTTCCTCCCTCAAAAGGTTATACTCATATTCTTGTTGCTGTTGATTATGTTACTAAGTGGGTAGAAGCCATACCTACGAAGAGTGCTGATGGGGAGACCTCTCTAAAAATGCTTAAGCATGTTATATTTCCTAGGTTTGGAGTGCCTAGGTATCTTATGACTGATGGAGGTTCTCATTTCATTCATGGTGCTTTTAGAAAGACCCTTGCTAAATAAGATGTTAATCATAGAATTGCTTCAGCCTATCATCCCCAAACTAGTGGACAAGTAGAGCTTTCAAATAGAGAAATTAAATCCATCTTGCAAAAGACTGTTAATAGATCTAGAAAAAATTGGGCTAAAAGTAGAACGATGCTTTATGGGCTTATATGACTTCCTATAAAAATCCTATGTTTATGTCTCCTTACAAAATGGTTTATGGGAAGGCTTGCCACCTACCTTTAGAATTATAACACAAAGCTTATTGCGCAATGAAGGAACTTAATAGAGACTGCAAACTTGTTCGTGAAAAAAGATTGTTTGACTTAAGTTAGTTGGATGAATGGAGGAGTGAAGCATATGAGAATGCTAAACTCTTTAAGGAAAAAGTTAAAAGATGGCATGACCGGAGAATTCTTAAAAGAGAGTTCCATGTTGGTGAAAAAGTTCTATTGTATAGGTCTCGTCTCAGATTTTTTGCAGGGAAGCTACTTTCAAAGTGGGAAGGACATTTTGTTATTGAAGAAGTGTATCGTTCAGGTGCAATAAAAATCTCCTCTTTAAAATATAACACTACACAAGTGGTGAATGGTCACCGACTCAAACACTATATTGCTGGAGGTTCTTACAATGAAGATATTCAAGCTATTCAAGTAGTAACTCCAGAAAAATTTATCAAAGACCAAGTTCGGAGACCTATAGAGTCCATTTTCGAATAGGTAATAGTTCTGGTAAGAAAAGTTCCACGAAAAATCTATCCAATAATATTTTTGCAGTTTTTATCCAACAAGGAAAGCAAGGAAGTGAAAGAGGGACGGAAGCGGAGCCTGGGTGGCTCACACCACCCTGTGGAACGGGCCCACCCCTGGCCGCGCCACCAGGTGGTGTGGCCGCCCAGGACTCCATCTCCGACCCATTTTCTCCCAGTACCTTCCTTTTGTTGTAAAAATTCTTAATAAATAATCCCCGGATCCCCCGAGATTCGTATATCATGTTCTCGTCGTGTTTTCGTTTCGATCTGTTTCTGCCAGGAACTATTCTTAAAGTCTAGAAGCACAATGGTCTCCACCAAGGATAAGGGAAAGGAGCCTATGGAGGAGGATCCTCAAGACCCTGGCCATGAGAAGGAGATCAATAGTGAAGATGAAGTGGAGGCAAAGAAAAGCCAGCATTCGCACACCGGCACAACCATTTCAAGCCTTGGAGTGGTGGCAAACCCTGCCAGTATCATAAGGATTGTACGGATGTCAACTGGAGGGAAGCCTTCGCGTCACTGCTTGGCTCCATGATCACCTTCTCCATGCACCAAGAATCCCTTCCATACCCTCATCCATGGGCATCAATACCAGAATATGCCCAAGGAGAAACTACCCTCTAATTGGGATTTTCCTCGTTCTAACCATGCAGGAAAAGAAGACTTCAAGGAGGAAGAATGGGGAAAGAACTGCAAAAGCTGGAATTCGCAACCCGACATGATCATGAGCTATATTGAGCAAAACTCGGAGTTGATTCGTAATCTCACCTTCGAGATTGAGGACTTCGGGAAATTAATCAAAAGGCTCATCAAGAGAACACCACCACCACTGAAGGAGTAATTCGTCATCGGGTTTTGGCATCCCCTTGGTTTGTTCCAAGCTTGGGGTAGTGTCGCGGTATCACACCACTATCTTCTATCTTTTTACCTTTTTAGTAGAGTCATATCATTTATAGAGAAGTTATCGTATATGATGGTTGGCATTGTGGAAGTGTCCCCTCTCTCGTTAGAGATGTATCCCTTGGTGTGATTTGCCATTATGGAATATTAATGAGAAGTTCTATCATTTACTTTTTTGCATATTTTATATTAGTTTTCAATTGCTATTATATGATTTATCTTGTCATTAGTATTGGTGTAACTTGGGATCATTGAGTAAATATAGTTGGTTTTGGCAAACCTGGCTCGGTTAGTAGCAACACTATTTTTGAGAGTTGAATGAAAAAGATAAAAGTACTCTAAAGAAATATAATTTGATCTTTCTTTCTTGATGTGCTCATAAGCTTAGTATTCTCTAGTTAAGATCTTTTTTCTTCCAAGGAAGATGGCATGTTTGTTTTTATCACTTGTATGTTTGTTTGTTTCCTTCGACTCTTATACTTGCTACCCAGCCTTGCTAGAAAAAAACATGTACTGAGAGGGAATTCTTCTCGTGCATCCAATCCTTAAACCAAAATCTATGCCATTTGTCTCCACCATACCTACCTATTAGCATTATTGCTATTCCAAGTAAATTCATGTTTTTATCTACCTTCTGAATTAAACTTTTTATTTGAAAATTAGTGATTAAAGCTCTCACGAACTTGATGGAACACTTTACATTCTTGCACTTAATAAACTTGAACCACTGTTCCCATCTATGTTGCGTATATGTTTGCGCTTTGTAAGTTGTGAATTAGCATAACCATGTTGTCATGGGGAACACTTTCAACATTGCACTGGTACGTTGTACCTAGTTGATATCATGCTCTTTTGTCTATGGATGTCGTCGGTGTGAAATGAAAGGGGAGCTTGTAAGTCCATGGAGTTATGTATGTGTGTTAGAGAAGCGCCTGGGCCGCTGGTCTAATCCATGCTATCATGGGGGAAACCTGCAGCGTAACCATAATGAGCATCTATGAAGCATTCTTCTTATAAAAAAATAGAGATTGAGAAAAAAGATAAAAAGAAAAAAAAAGAAATCAGAAAAGAGGAAAGAGAGAAAGAGAGAAAAAGCACCATTTTGCCATGGTAAATAAGAAGATTGCTGAGATGCTCTTTGTCTTCTTGCCTTGTCATTTTGATATGGAGATTTTTCCATATCATCGGGCAAGGGGTACCCCGTTGGAGGTTCTCTATGATACACATGTACTTACAATGATAAGAACTTACAAGTAACTAAACTTGAGTAGCATGAGGAGCGGCCCTCGTATTCAAGGGTCATGAGAATTTCAACTTACAACTTGTCAAGAATATCCTCATATTTGATCACTTTAACCTTAATCACCTAAAGATGCCTATGATAGGGGCAATGAGAGCTGAAAACTAATAAGTACCATAATTTTTGGAAGCTCTTTATGGAACTTGAAATCCCTACTTCCCTCTGTGAAGGGCCTTTCTTTTACTTTTTAGTTGATTCAATAAACCTATTCCCTTTTATCTCAGCAAGTATTTTGAGGTGTTGTGTTTCATTCATTCATATGATGATTTATTCAATCATGTTTCTTATGTTCCTTGTTTTGCACTTTGCTCTTATCTTAGTGAGTATTACTTTGAAAGCTATCATTGAAAACTAGTTATTTGTGAACTCCTGCAAAATTGTCAACTATTCTTCGACCAAGAGCTAAGTTTGCCATTACCAATTATGGTTTACTTCATGTATCCTTATTGTGTTTCCTTTACTTATTGCAAGTTAAGTTATATAATGGTGAGTTGTTTGCTATTATGATTTATGTATTGATGAATGTGATGCTTGTAACACCCCAACTTTAGAAACCCTGATTAGTTATCCAGAATGCAAAAATCAGGGGGAACAAAAACTTTTTGTTTTGTTTTGTGCATTGCTTGTTTGTTTTTGTTTGTGCTTATGCTTCTGATGGTATAGCTTATGATTTACTGCTTACCTCAACCTAAGTGTCAAAATCTATCTAACAAAACTATCCTGGCTCATTTTACATATTCTCAAATGTTCTGGCATTTCAAACATGAGCCAAGATTCTTCAGTAACCAAAACTATTTTAGTAGCTTCTATTGACAAAACTATGGAGAGCTATAATCTCCTTATGTTTTCAAGACATAACCTTCAACTACTCTTATCTCTAGGATTTACAAAACCTTGTATAAAACTTTTGAATTCTACTCTTGGTAGGGATACCAAGGACTCTTACCTTGTCCAAACTCCAACCATTCAAAATTGCCGATCCTTACCTCAAGCTAAGCTTGATGGTAACCCTAGTAGTAGTTAATTTGTTTGTAAGATGAGTTGCCTTGACCTGCTGCTTGACATGATTGCCTAGAAGTAGTATGAGCTACTCTAGGAGCTCATCCTCTAGGATCAAGAAACTTTAAAATCCCCAAACCCTAAGCAAGAATGCAAGATGGATCTGATCTCTAGCCACTAGGTGATCATCTAAAACCCTTCACCAGATCAATTCTGAAGTGATCCATTCTAGAAGTTTCCAAGTCAATGAAGACCACTATAAAGCATGGATCTATTATACCCAGTATACACTTCAACATCATCCACTTGATGATGCTTTGGTACCATGCAAATCCTCAAAAACATCCCCACTCATATTCTAGTCAAAAACCTTAAATCTGTTAAATTTTGACTAAGTCTGGAAACTATTTCAACATCACTTCTTTGAGTGCCTCTATTTCTCAAGCAATGTGCCTTTTTGGTAATGCACTTGAACCATATTGTATACAATCATAAGGAATACCAAGGCCCACTATTTACCTTGGTTAGACCATCCTCTAACCCCCTTGTTCTTGATAGTTATGCAGTCAAGAAAATAAGAATTCCTGCAAATGTTATCAACATGCCTAGTTTGGAAGAAGCTCACACCTACATGTTATCTTATTTTCACCAATTCCTTGCATGATTGTGTTATACTCATAAAGGTCTAGCAATACCTACTTCACTTGTTCGAAATGGATCCTTGTCCTTCAAAAACCCACAAGGTTTTGAAGGTTATTTGGTAATCTACTTTGGCAGTATTATTTTATTCAATGTTTGGAATCAATTCTTTGAGCACTCAAGCATTATAAAGCTCAACTTCTTGTACCATGATTATCTTATCAACTTGGTATATCCATACATATATCCTATGTTCCAATGGGAGCTTTGAGCTCTAAGATACAACCATGTTTTGATGGTATGAAAATAACATCACCCCAGATCCTTTATTTCTTGTTCCTCACCAAAATTAAGTTGGATTCTCAACCTCCAAGGTCATGCTATGTACACCTTGTGTACATGATATACCTTGAGTATAAAGATTTATCAAATATTATGCATAATTATTATGCCTCAAATACTATTTAATTAATTTAATGGGCAAAATCTCAAAAAGTCCATCTACAAAGGAAGGTTTGGTTTCTGACAATGGACTTCCCCAACTTTAAGCACTTTTGAGTCCTATATATCATACCCTATCCTCCCACATCAAAAATAAATATTTTTGAAGTGTTTTAATAATTCTTTTTGCCTATTTTCTTAAATGGCAAAAATAGAATAATAATTGTTTTAAATACTTTCCTTCATCAATAAGGGTGTAATCATATTTGGGACCATATCAAGCCCAAAAACCCTCACGGTCCAATCCAAATTATTCAGTTAAAAGCCATAAAAAATATTCAACAATAATTGAAGAATTGATATAAAGAGGATCTAAGCATCACAGAAAAATCCCAAATAATTCCTAGAGGTGTCTATTGACCTTACCCTTCCCCCAACACCCTTGCCCCCTCTTGCATAAGTCAAGTTTCTAGACTTCCTTCATAACCATCTAGTTGATCAATTTTGCACATTAAGCAAATCCTCAAATCAAAACCCCATCAAACCTTAACCCTTTGGGTCAGACTAACTTCCATAGCACACCTTCCACCCTCTGGTCGACGTGCCACTGTAGCATCATTCTCTTGTCCCTTGTGCTTGGAGCAAGTAAGATAGAGAGAGAAAACTTGTGCATCTTGCAAAAATCATAGAGCATCAATGCAACATCTCTCACCACCCCTCCTTCCACTCTCATGGCGAGTACAGGGTCCCACCTTACCATCCTTGCACCCTAACCAATGCTCTAGCTCGCCCTAGCCTCACTCCCTCAATTGTTCTTTTGTTTACCCGAGATAAAGAAGGAGAGCCAACCTGGCCTTTTCCAACGTAATGACGCCCTCCACTGCCTCCCTCCTACCCCACTCTACCACTCCACCGACCTCCTAGCCCAACCAAGGCCTCACACCTTCTCCTGCATGTACAAATGTACCCGGTCCATCATAATCCTCTCACCTTAGGTACAAAGGCCTGAGGCCACCTCGAGGCGCTCCTCCACCCCTCATTCACATCTCTCCACCCCACTGTGCTCCCTAGAGAACCTCCCCACAAGCCTCAGCTCCACAACGCAGAGGAGAAGAAGAACTCTCCCCCTCGGCCATGGTCTAGAACAAGCTCGCGGGACCTCCTCCTTGGCCTATTCCTCTCTGCATGTCACCCTACTGAGCTAGCCTTGATCTCCTCCCTCTAACCCCACCTTTTTTCTCCTCCCAGGGAACCCCCAGATGCCAACACCGCCGAGCTCCTGAGGCATGCCATTCGGACACCACCGCGTGAGCGCTATGCCGGAATCTAACCCCATCGTCCCGCCCATCTACGAGCTCGGCATGGAGCTCCGCATCTCCCCGTACCCTTGTTGACGCCCCTGCATGCCCCTGGTAAGCTCACTGAACCCCGCCGCCACGACCTAGGGTTTCCACCCTATTCTCCCTGGCTCAGTGAGGAAGAAGAACGACCGCCGTCCATCCCTCTTGAATCCAACGGTGGGCAGCCTCCCATACCGCTTCGCCCCTCCACCCCCGTTGAAGGGTGGGCTCCGCGGCCCGCGTTTGAACGCGGCCCCTCCCACGTGGACAGACCCTCGGGTGGGCCGGTTTCGGCACTGTGCGGCCCGCGACCGACAGATCCGGCCCTTGTCCCCCTTTTTCTTTAATTAAATCCTCCAGACCTAAAAAGTAGTGAATGGGTTTAATTCAAAATAAAAATGGAAACTAACCTAAAGTGGTTAGATCTAAATTGTTAAATGTTCCTTAGGAATTTTCTAACCATTCAGAACAAACCACCTGCCCAAATTAATTTTCATTATTTTCTAGCATTTAAAATATCAAGAAGTACCAAAAACACTCCATACTTATTTCTGGGAGTTTGGTAAACCCAAATTGATTAAATGTTTAAATGTTCCTTAGGATTTCATGTACCTATCTGGTGACCCTGACTCCTTACCAAGTGGAACCTTGGAGTTACTATAGCATAAATAACAAAATCAGCTCCTCTCTGACTTTAGAAAATTCTCTAGGCCAAAATAAGTTAGGTTCTGACCTCATTTCAACTCTATGTGGTTTTACATCAAGTTACACCAAAACCCAGGCGCCCATAATTTATTGAGAAGATATTGATTTCTAATAAATTAAACCCTTCTATCTAGGGTTGTTTCACTAGATAAATCACCTTTGTAGTTATACAACTCAAAAAATAGTGATTCAAATTCCTAAAGAAAGGTATTTGTAATACCTATCAAATGCCAGGGACCTCATACTGTTTGGGCATGTAAAATAATTCTGGTTAAAAAGAGAAATACTATGTAGAGCTGACTTTGGGATTTTCCCAAGGGCATTGCGGTAATTGTCTGAAATGAATCCGACTCTAAATGAACCAGTACATAAAACACTACATAACCTTCCAAGTATATAATTTTTGGGCATACAGATAATTTCTAGTAAATTATTTCCTAAAACAAGAGTTTTTATCACTAGAACGTGCATAATAAATCAATGGTAATTGATAAAATAGTGAAACCACTTTCGTTGTTTCATTTTGTCAACACCTATCTGATGCTAACATTGTTATACAATGGTATCATACAGAATATGGCATTGATCTAAAAGCCCTCTCCTATATAAATTCTAGACTATAAATCCTATGAGATTTCCTTCAAATACTTCTAAGATAACTTCAATCCTTCTAAATCCAATCTTCTCAAAACATACTGATTCGTAAACTCGTATTGTTCACTTGTTGTATGTATTGATATTTGTATGCCTTGGTTTGATTGTGGCATTGCTTGTTTGCATGTATACTCGATGACGGCGATAGTTGCGCTTGTATTGACGCCGAGAAAAGAGATCTTATTATTATTGGTATTCGTATTCTTGGTTATCTAAAGAAGAAGTCCCGGGACATATATTGCTAGTTTGCTGATCTCAGGCAAGCCACCTTCATGTTCATAAGCCTTGTCCTACTGTTTTACTTATGCATGATTTATCTACTGTTTATGAAACTGTATTGTTTTCTTATATGATGATCTATGTCCGATAGTGGCTTGGCTCCTCCAAACCATTACACATTGGTACTACTAAGTACAACCCTCTCGATGACACCTACTTGTCCCTAGTATGGTAGATGGTGTAATACGCCATACCCCTTTGGAGACCCCGATTTAGCCGAAGCAAAGCTATAGGATGGGAAGACCACGGAAAATTTTACAAAATGTTTTATGATGAAACCTTGGTGAGGTTAGACCTACCAAGAGATGTCTGAGGAAATAAAAAAGGGTTTTGTTTTACAAAATGCTAAAGGAAAGATGGAGGAAAATGGTTTACGAAAACGCACCCGGTTCTTTGCAGTTTTGCTAAAACAATTAACTCGTGCAACCACATTACTCTGGAATGGGACAGGGCTGTATTTGAAGTTTGTTTATTCTGGTATCAACTACCTCGCAACGACTACAGGGGAATAAAATAAATCCCTCGAGGGTGGGCCTTCTCCTGTAAAGGTCCATGTGAGACATCGACCTAGAGAAGGAACCACGGGTCTACGGGCCTCCACGTGTTACTATGAGCCCCTCATTGAAAGCGCACACTTTGTGAAGTGGAAAAAGCGCTCCGATTGGCTTGGGAACTATATAGGGCGTACAGGTGTTGAGGGGAAAACACTAATAGGGTAGGCACTTATATTGGAGTGGGCATCCAGAGAGTCTTGATCGGTGACTCGACCCACGATCGGTGTAGATCACGGTAGAGTAACCGGATGGTGTGGGTAAAGTGTATAACCTCTGCAGAGTGTAAATCTATTCAAATAGCCGTGTCCGTGGTCATGGACGGTTGTGAAGGTTGCCGTAGAGCGATGCTGGTTTTGTGTTCAAAAAGGATTTCAGAAGAGCAAAGGCTTTTGGAATTTTTTTGACCATGGGATGGTCAGAAATGATACATGTTTTGACCATGGGATGGTCGGAAAGGAATGAGAAGCCTTGGTCATGGGATGACCGGAAGAATGGAATAAATGGGTAACCCAATCCTAATGTTTTCCAAAACCTTTCAAAAGGTTTCGAAAATGTTTTACAAAAGTTTTCAACAAAGATATGTAGATGCTATATCTACAAGAGAGACTATATCTACAGATATGTAAATGGGTAACTTCTCTTGGAGCCCTCCTACTACCAAAGCCATATTGCATATCCTCTTGTTATTATTATTCTCTTAAGGTGGTTTGTGAGTACATTCAAAGTACTCACTGTCATTGTCCTTGGCTATTAACTTGGTCAGATATGAAGAAGATGATGAAGTTGACGTCTATGCGAGCTAGGACGCTCTCCCAGTCAGCTTCCTGTAGGTTAAGGCATGGGTCGGGCTCTACGCTTGATGAAGTTCCACTGATGATTATTGATGTATCCATAATGGCATGTAATATATGACATGTATCCGCTTAAGTAATGGATGTTTACATTGATACTTTTCAGTTATTTGCCATGACTAACTGATCATGGGATCGTGGTGTATGCATAACATGGATTTCTCAGAGGATTAATCTGGGGGCCCACAGACTTGGTATCAGAGCCATCCTGAGTGTAGGAGAACCCTAGTTAGCATGGTCGTTAGACAGGAAAACTATTTTGGAAACACCGACTTTCAAAAACGAATTCCTCAAAACATTTCGAAAGATTCTACTTCTTATCTCATTCTAATTTAAAGGATTTCGAAACATGGTTTCCTCTATCCCTTGTCCAAATTTCAAACATATGGATTTCAAATAACTAGGACCTAGAAACAGGTGAAGACATTGAGGAAGATATGAAGAGAAGCACCTATATACCCCTAGCGTATATAGGTGCTTGTCGGCGGTAGTGGCATATTACCACCGGCGAATTATGAAGGTGCCGACGATGCGGACAGACCGCCGGCGAGGTGGTCACCGGCGAGCACCAGTGCTCTAGCAATGACCCTTTTGTGTTCGCCGGCGGTAGGTTTTTCTCTAGTAGTGCATGTGGTTTAGGAAAATATGACACATGTAATGACTCTGGTGGATCCATGTGGTTTAGGAAAACAAGACTCATGCAATGACTCTGGTGGTGGTTTAGGAAAAAACATACATGCAATGACTCTGGTGGTTCAATGTGGTCTAGAAAAGGAACACACATGCAATGAATCTAGTGGTGGTTTAGGAAAACAACACACATGCAATAACTCTGGTGGTGGTTTAGGAAAGGAACACACATGCAATGACTCTAGTGGTGGTTTAGGAAAACAAGACACATGCAATGACTCTAGTGTATCAATGTGGTTTTGGAAAGGAAGACATATGAAATGACTCTAGTGGTGGTTTAGGGAAGGAACACACATGCAATGACTTTGGTGTTGGTTTAGGAAAGGAACACACATGTAATGACTCTGGTGGATAAATGTTGTCTAGGAAAGGAATACACATGCAAGGACTATAGTGGTGGTTTAGTAAAAGAACACACATGCAATGACTCTAGTGGTGGTTTAGGAAAATAACACACATGCAATGACTCTGGTGGATCCATGTGGTTTAAGGAAAGAAGAGACATGCAATGACTTTTGTGGTTGTTCAGGAAAAGAACAGACATGAAATGACTCTGGTGGATCAATGTGTTTTTGGAAAGGAACACACATGCAATGACACTAGTGGTGGTTTAGGAAAGGAAGACACATGCAATGAATCTGGTGGTAGTTTAGGTAAGGAACACACATGTAGTGATTCTAGTGGTGGTTTAGGAAAGGAGGACACATGCAATGACTCTAGTGGTGTTTTAGGAAAAGAAGACACATGCAGTGACTTTGATTGTGGTTTATGAAAAGAACACACATGCAATGACTCTGGTGGATCAATGTAGTTTAGGAAAGGAACATACATGCAATGATTCTAGTGGTGGTTTATGAAAAGAACACACATGCAATAACTTTTGTGTATCAATGTGGTTTAGAAAAAAAGAAGACACATGAAATGACTCTAGTGGTGGTTTAGGGAAGGAACACACATGCAATAACTCTGGTGGTGGTTTAGGAAAATAACACACATGCAATGACTCTGGTGGATCCATGAAGTTTAAGAAAATAAGACACATGCAATGACTTTGGTGTTGGTTTAAGAAAGGAAGACACGTGCAATGTATCTGGTGGTAGTTTAGTTAAGGAACACACATGCAATAACTCTAGTGGTGGTTTACGAAAGTAAGACACATGCAATGACTTTAGTGGTGTTTTAGGGAAAAAAGACACATGCAATGACTCTAGTGTATCAATGTGGTTTAGGAAAGGAAGACACATGCAATGACTCTAGTGGTGGTTTAGGGAAGGAACACACATGCAATGACTTTGGTGTTGGTTTAGGAAAGGAACACACATGTAATGACTCTGCTGGATAAATGTTGTCTAGGAAAGGAATACACATGCAAGGACTCTAGTGGTGGTTTAGGAAAAGAACACACATGCAATGAATCAAGTGGTGGTTTAGGAAAAGGACACATATGCAATGACTCTAGTGGTGGTTTAGGAAAATAACACACATGCAATTACTCTGGTGGATCCATGTGGTTTAAGGAAAGAAGAGACATGCAATGACATTGGTCGTTGTTTAGGAAAAGAACACACATGCAATAACTCTGGTGGATCAATGTGGTTTAGGAAAGGAACACACATGCAATGACACTAGTGGTGGTTTAGGAAAGGAATACACATGCAATTACTTTGGTGGTACTTTAGGTAAAGAACACACATGCAGTGATTCTAGTGGTGGTTTAGGAAAGGAGGACACATGCAATGACTCTAGTGGTGTTTTTGGAAAAGAAGACACATGCAGTGACTTTGATTGTGGTTTATGAAAAGAACACACATGCAATGACTCTGGTGGATCAATGTAGTTTAGGAAAGGAACATACATGCAATGATTCTAGTGGTGGTTTATGAAAAGAACACACATGCAATAACTTTTGTGTATCAATGTGGTTTAGAAAAAAAGAAGACACATGAAATGACTCTAGTGGTGGTTTAGGGAAGGAACACACATGCAATAACTCTGGTGGTGGTTTAGGAAAATAACACACATGCAATGACTCTGGTGGATCCATGAAGTTTAAGAAAATAAGACACATGCAATGACTTTGGTGTTGGTTTAAGAAAGGAAGACACGTGCAATGTATCTGGTGGTAGTTTAGTTAAGGAACACACATGCAATAACTCTAGTGGTGGTTTACGAAAGTAAGACACATGCAATGACTTTAGTGGTGTTTTAGGGAAAAAAGACACATGCAATGACTCTAGTGTATCAATGTGGTTTAGGAAAGGAAGACACATGCAATGACTCTAGTGGTGGTTTAGGGAAGGAACACACATGCAATGACTTTGGTGTTGGTTTAGGAAAGGAACACACATGTAATGACTCTGCTGGATAAATGTTGTCTAGGAAAGGAATACACATGCAAGGACTCTAGTGGTGGTTTAGGAAAAGAACACACATGCAATGAATCAAGTGGTGGTTTAGGAAAAGGACACATATGCAATGACTCTAGTGGTGGTTTAGGAAAATAACACACATGCAATTACTCTGGTGGATCCATGTGGTTTAAGGAAAGAAGAGACATGCAATGACATTGGTCGTTGTTTAGGAAAAGAACACACATGCAATAACTCTGGTGGATCAATGTGGTTTAGGAAAGGAACACACATGCAATGACACTAGTGGTGGTTTAGGAAAGGAATACACATGCAATTACTTTGGTGGTACTTTAGGTAAAGAACAAACATGCAGTGATTCTAGTGGTGGTTTAGGAAAGGAGGACACATGCAATGACATTAGTGGTGTTTTTGGAAAAGAAGAC
This sequence comes from Avena eriantha, assembly GCA_910589775.1. Classification (NCBI taxonomy): domain Eukaryota; kingdom Viridiplantae; phylum Streptophyta; class Magnoliopsida; order Poales; family Poaceae; genus Avena; species Avena eriantha. The sequence goes on from OU342740.1 coordinate 79,851,125, forward strand.
ACATGCAGTGACTTTGATTGTAGTTTAGGAAAAGAACACACATGCAATGACTTTGGTGTATCAATGTGGTTTAGGCAAAGAAGACACATGAAATGACTCTGGTCGTGGTTTAGGGAAGGAACACACATGTAATAACTCTTGTGGTGGTTTAGGAAAATAACACACATGCAATGACTCTGGTGGATCCATGTGGTTTAAGAAAAGAAGACACATGCAATGACTCTAGTGGTGGTTTAGGAAAGGAAGACACATGCAATGTCTCTAGTGGTAGTTTAGGTAAGGAACACACATGCAATAACTCTAGTGGTGGTTTAGGAAAGGAAGACACATGCAATGACATTAGGGGTGTTTTAGGAAAACAAGACACATGCAGTTACTTTGGTGGTGGTTTAGGAAAAGAACACACATGCAATGACTCGGGTGGATCAATGTTGTTTAGCAAAGGAACACACATTCAATGACTCTAGTGGTGTTCTATGAAAAGAATGCACATGCAATGACTCTGTTTGATGAATGTGGTTTAGGAAAAGAAGACACCTGAAATGACTGTGGTGGTGGTTTAGGGAAGGAACACATATGCAATAACTCTGGTGGTGGTTTAGGAAAAGAACAAACATGCAATGACTCTGGTTGATCCATGTGGTTTAGGAAAATAAGACACATGGAATGACTCTGGTGGTGGTTTAGGAAAGGAAGACACATGCAATGTATCTGGTGGTAGTTTAGGTAAGGAACACACATGCAATGGCTCTGGTGGTGATTTAGGAACAGAACACACATGCAATGACTCTAGTGGTGATTTAGGAAAGGAAGACACATCTAATGACTCTGGTGGTGGTTTAGGAAAGGAACACACATGTAATGACTCTGGTGTATAAATGTGGATTAGGAATGGAAGACTCATGCAATGACTCTAGTGATGCTTTAGCAAAAGGAAGACACATGCAATGACTCTGGTGGTGGTTTAGAAAAAGAAAAAACATGTAATGACTTTAGTGGATCAATGTGGTCCAGGAATGGAACACACATGCAATGCCTCTGGTGGTGGTTTAGGAAAATAGCACACATGTAATGACTCTGGTGGATCAATGTGTTTAGGAAAGGAAGACACATGCAATGCCTACTGTTGGTTTAGGAAAGGAAGACACATGCACTTACTCTAGTGGTGCTTTAGTAAAATAACACACATGCAATGACTCTACTGGATCCATGTGGTTTAGGAAAAGAAGAAACATGGAATAACTCTAGTGGTGGTTTAGGAAAGGAACATACATGCAATGACACTAGTCGTGGTTTAGGAAAGGAAGACACATGCAATGACTCTAGTGGTGGCTTAGGAAAGGAACACACATGCCATGACTCTAGTGGTGGTTGTGGAAAGGAAGACACATGCAATAACTCTAATGGTGGTTAAGGAAAATAACACACATGCAATGACTCTGGTGGATCCATGTGGTTTAAGGAAAGAAGAGACAAGCAATGACTTTGGTGGTTGTTTAGGAAAAGAATAGACATGCAGCGACTCTGGTGGATCAATGTGTTTTAGGAAAGGAACACACATGCAATGACACTAGTGGTGGTTTAGGAAAGGAAGACACATGCAGTGACTTTGATTGTAGTTTAGGAAAAGAACACACATGCAATGACTTTGGTGTATCAATGTGGTTTAGGAAAAGAAGACACATGAAATGACTCTGGTCGTGGTTTAAGGAAGGAACACACATGCAATAACTCTTGTGGTGGTTTAGGAAAATAACACACATGCAATGACTCTAGTGGATCCTTGTGGTTTAAGAAAAGAAGACACATGCAATGACTCTGGTGGTGGTTTAGGAAAGGAAGACACATGCAATGTCTCTAGTGGTAGTTTCGGTAAGGAACACACATGCAATAACTCTAGTGGTGGTTTAGGAAAGGAAGACACATGCAATGACTTTAGTGGTGTTTTAGGAAAAGAAGACACATGCAGTGACTTTGGTGGTGGTTTAGTAAAAGAACACACATGCAATGACTCTGGTGGATCAATGTTGTTTAGGAAAGGAACACACATGCAATGACTCTAGTTGTGTTTTAAGAAAAGAACGCACATGCATTGACTCTGGTGGATCATTGTGGTTTAGGAAAAGAAGACACATGAAATGACTGTGGTGGTGGTTTAGGGACGGAACACATATGCAATAACTCTGGTGGTGGTTTAGGAAAAGAACAAACATGCAATGACTCTGGTTGATCCATGTGGTTTAGGAAAATAAGACACATGGAATGACTTTGGTGGTGGTTTAGGGAAGGAACAGACATGCAATGACTCTTGTGGTGGTTTAGGAAATGAACATAAATGCAATGACTCTGGTGGTGGTTTAGAAAAAGAACACACATGCAATGGCTCTGGTGTTGATTTAGGAACGGAACACACATGCAATGACTCTAGTGGTGATTTAGGAAAGGAAGACCCATGCAATGACTCTGGTGGTGGTTTAGGAAAGGAAGACACATGCAATGACTCTAGTGGTGGCTTAGGAAAGGAACACACATGCCATGACTCTAGTGGTGGTTGTGGAAAGGAAGACACATGCAATAACTCTAATGGTGGTTAAGGAAAATAACACACATGCAATGACTCTGGTGGATCCATGTGGTTTAAGGAAAGAAGAGACAAGCAATGACTTTGGTGGTTGTTCAGGAAAAGAATAGACATGCAGCGACTCTGGTGGATCAATGTGTTTTAGGAAAGGAACACACATGCAATGACACTAGTGGTGGTTTAGGAAAGGAAGACACATGCAATGACTCTGGTGGTAGTTTAGGTAAGGAACACACATGCAATAACTCTAGTGGTGGTTTAGGAAAGTAAGCCACATGCAATGACTTTAATGGTGTTTTAGGGAAAAAACAATGACTCTAGTGTATCAATGTGGTTTAGGAAAGGAAGACACATGCAGTGACTCTAGTGGTGGTTTAGGGAAGGAACACACATGCAATGACTGTGGTGTTGGTTTAGGAAAGGAACACACATGCAATGACACTAGTGGTGGTTTAGGAAAGGAATACACATGCAATTACTTTGGTGGTACTTTAGGTAAAGAACACACATGCAGTGATTCTAGTGGTGGTTTAGGAAAGGAGGACACATGCAATGACATTAGTGGTGTTTTTGGAAAAGAAGACACATGCAGTGACTTTGATTGTAGTTTAGGAAAAGAACACACATGCAATGACTTTGGTGTATCAATGTGGTTTAGGAAAAGAAGACACATGAAATGACTCTGGTCGTGGTTTAAGGAAGGAACACACATGCAATAACTCTTGTGGTGGTTTAGGAAAATAACACACATGCAATGACTCTGGTGGATCCTTGTGGTTTAAGGAAAGAAGAGACAAGCAATGACTTTGGTGGTTGTTCAGGAAAAGAATAGACATGCAGCGACTCTGGTGGATCAATGTGTTTTAGGAAAGGAACACACATGCAATGACACTAGTGGTGGTTTAGGAAAGGAAGACACATGCAATGACTCTGGTGGTAGTTTAGGTAAGGAACACACATGCAATAACTCTAGTGGTGGTTTAGGAAAGTAAGCCACATGCAATGACTTTAATGGTGTTTTAGGGAAAAAACAATGACTCTAGTGTATCAATGTGGTTTAGGAAAGGAAGACACATGCAGTGACTCTAGTGGTGGTTTAGGGAAGGAACACACATGCAATGACTGTGGTGTTGGTTTAGGAAAGGAACACACATGCAATGACACTAGTGGTGGTTTAGGAAAGGAATACACATGCAATTACTTTGGTGGTACTTTAGGTAAAGAACACACATGCAGTGATTCTAGTGGTGGTTTAGGAAAGGAGGACACATGCAATGACATTAGTGGTGTTTTTGGAAAAGAAGACACATGCAGTGACTTTGATTGTAGTTTAGGAAAAGAACACACATGCAATGACTTTGGTGTATCAATGTGGTTTAGGAAAAGAAGACACATGAAATGACTCTGGTCGTGGTTTAAGGAAGGAACACACATGCAATAACTCTTGTGGTGGTTTAGGAAAATAACACACATGCAATGACTCTAGTGGATCCTTGTGGTTTAAGAAAAGAAGACACATGCAATGACTCTGGTGGTGGTTTAGGAAAGGAAGACACATGCAATGTCTCTAGTGGTAGTTTCGGTAAGGAACACACATGCAATAACTCTAGTGGTGGTTTAGGAAAGGAAGACACATGCAATGACTTTAGTGGTGTTTTAGGAAAAGAAGACACATGCAGTGACTTTGGTGGTGGTTTAGTAAAAGAACACACATGCAATGACTCTGGTGGATCAATGTTGTTTAGGAAAGGAACACACATGCAATGACTCTAGTTGTGTTTTAAGAAAAGAACGCACATGCATTGACTCTGGTGGATCATTGTGGTTTAGGAAAAGAAGACACATGAAATGACTGTGGTGGTGGTTTAGGGAAGGAACACATATGCAATAACTCTGGTGGTGGTTTAGGAAAAGAACAAACATGCAATGACTCTGGTTGATCCATGTGGTTTAGGAAAATAAGACACATGGAATGACTTTGGTGGTGGTTTAGGGAAGGAACAGACATGCAATGACTCTTGTGGTGGTTTAGGAAATGAACATAAATGCAATGACTCTGGTGGTGGTTTAGAAAAAGAACACACATGCAATGGCTCTGGTGTTGATTTAGGAACGGAACACACATGCAATGACTCTAGTGGTGATTTAGGAAAGGAAGACCCATGCAATGACTCTGGTGGTGGTTTAGGAAAGGAAGACACATGCAATGACTCTAGTGGTGGCTTAGGAAAGGAACACACATGCCATGACTCTAGTGGTGGTTGTGGAAAGGAAGACACATGCAATAACTCTAATGGTGGTTAAGGAAAATAACACACATGCAATGACTCTGGTGGATCCATGTGGTTTAAGGAAAGAAGAGACAAGCAATGACTTTGGTGGTTGTTCAGGAAAAGAATAGACATGCAGCGACTCTGGTGGATCAATGTGTTTTAGGAAAGGAACACACATGCAATGACACTAGTGGTGGTTTAGGAAAGGAAGACACATGCAATGACTCTGGTGGTAGTTTAGGTAAGGAACACACATGCAATAACTCTAGTGGTGGTTTAGGAAAGTAAGCCACATGCAATGACTTTAATGGTGTTTTAGGGAAAAAACAATGACTCTAGTGTATCAATGTGGTTTAGGAAAGGAAGACACATGCAGTGACTCTAGTGGTGGTTTAGGGAAGGAACACACATGCAATGACTGTGGTGTTGGTTTAGGAAAGGAACACACATGCAATGACACTAGTGGTGGTTTAGGAAAGGAATACACATGCAATTACTTTGGTGGTACTTTAGGTAAAGAACACACATGCAGTGATTCTAGTGGTGGTTTAGGAAAGGAGGACACATGCAATGACATTAGTGGTGTTTTTGGAAAAGAAGACACATGCAGTGACTTTGATTGTAGTTTAGGAAAAGAACACACATGCAATGACTTTGGTGTATCAATGTGGTTTAGGAAAAGAAGACACATGAAATGACTCTGGTCGTGGTTTAAGGAAGGAACACACATGCAATAACTCTTGTGGTGGTTTAGGAAAATAACACACATGCAATGACTCTGGTGGATCCTTGTGGTTTAAGGAAAGAAGAGACAAGCAATGACTTTGGTGGTTGTTCAGGAAAAGAATAGACATGCAGCGACTCTGGTGGATCAATGTGTTTTAGGAAAGGAACACACATGCAATGACACTAGTGGTGGTTTAGGAAAGGAAGACACATGCAATGATCTGGTGGTAGTTTAGGTAAGGAACACACATGCAATAACTCTAGTGGTGGTTTAGGAAAGTAAGCCACATGCAATGACTTTAATGGTGTTTTAGGGAAAAAACAATGACTCTAGTGTATCAATGTGGTTTAGGAAAGGAAGACACATGCAGTGACTCTAGTGGTGGTTTAGGGAAGGAACACACATGCAATGACTGTGGTGTTGGTTTAGGAAAGGAACACACATGCAATGACACTAGTGGTGGTTTAGGAAAGGAATACACATGCAATTACTTTGGTGGTACTTTAGGTAAAGAACACACATGCAGTGATTCTAGTGGTGGTTTAGGAAAGGAGGACACATGCAATGACATTAGTGGTGTTTTTGGAAAAGAAGACACATGCAGTGACTTTGATTGTAGTTTAGGAAAAGAACACACATGCAATGACTTTGGTGTATCAATGTGGTTTAGGAAAAGAAGACACATGAAATGACTCTGGTCGTGGTTTAAGGAAGGAACACACATGCAATAACTCTTGTGGTGGTTTAGGAAAATAACACACATGCAATGACTCTAGTGGATCCTTGTGGTTTAAGAAAAGAAGACACATGCAATGACTCTGGTGGTGGTTTAGGAAAGGAAGACACATGCAATGTCTCTAGTGGTAGTTTCGGTAAGGAACACACATGCAATAACTCTAGTGGTGGTTTAGGAAAGGAAGACACATGCAATGACTTTAGTGGTGTTTTAGGAAAAGAAGACACATGCAGTGACTTTGGTGGTGGTTTAGTAAAAGAACACACATGCAATGACTCTGGTGGATCAATGTTGTTTAGGAAAGGAACACACATGCAATGACTCTAGTTGTGTTTTAAGAAAAGAACGCACATGCATTGACTCTGGTGGATCATTGTGGTTTAGGAAAAGAAGACACATGAAATGACTGTGGTGGTGGTTTAGGGAAGGAACACATATGCAATAACTCTGGTGGTGGTTTAGGAAAAGAACAAACATGCAATGACTCTGGTTGATCCATGTGGTTTAGGAAAATAAGACACATGGAATGACTCTGGTGGTGGTTTAGGGAAGGAACAGACATGCAATGACTCTTGTGGTGGTTTAGGAAATGAACATAAATGCAATGACTCTGGTGGTGGTTTAGAAAAAGAACACACATGCAATGGCTCTGGTGTTGATTTAGGAACGGAACACACATGCAATGACTCTAGTGGTGATTTAGGAAAGGAAGACCCATGCAATGACTCTGGTGGTGGTTTAGGAAAGGAAGACACATGCAATGACTCTAGTGGTGGCTTAGGAAAGGAACACACATGCCATGACTCTAGTGGTGGTTGTGGAAAGGAAGACACATGCAATAACTCTAATGGTGGTTAAGGAAAATAACACACATGCAATGACTCTGGTGGATCCATGTGGTTTAAGGAAAGAAGAGACAAGCAATGACTTTGGTGGTTGTTCAGGAAAAGAATAGACATGCAGCGACTCTGGTGGATCAATGTGTTTTAGGAAAGGAACACACATGCAATGACACTAGTGGTGGTTTAGGAAAGGAAGACACATGCAATGACTCTGGTGGTAGTTTAGGTAAGGAACACACATGCAATAACTCTAGTGGTGGTTTAGGAAAGTAAGCCACATGCAATGACTTTAATGGTGTTTTAGGGAAAAAACAATGACTCTAGTGTATCAATGTGGTTTAGGAAAGGAAGACACATGCAGTGACTCTAGTGGTGGTTTAGGGAAGGAACACACATGCAATGACTGTGGTGTTGGTTTAGGAAAGGAACACACATGCAATGACACTAGTGGTGGTTTAGGAAAGGAATACACATGCAATTACTTTGGTGGTACTTTAGGTAAAGAACACACATGCAGTGATTCTAGTGGTGGTTTAGGAAAGGAGGACACATGCAATGACATTAGTGGTGTTTTTGGAAAAGAAGACACATGCAGTGACTTTGATTGTAGTTTAGGAAAAGAACACACATGCAATGACTTTGGTGTATCAATGTGGTTTAGGAAAAGAAGACACATGAAATGACTCTGGTCGTGGTTTAAGGAAGGAACACACATGCAATAACTCTTGTGGTGGTTTAGGAAAATAACACACATGCAATGACTCTGGTGGATCCTTGTGGTTTAAGGAAAGAAGAGACAAGCAATGACTTTGGTGGTTGTTCAGGAAAAGAATAGACATGCAGCGACTCTGGTGGATCAATGTGTTTTAGGAAAGGAACACACATGCAATGACACTAGTGGTGGTTTAGGAAAGGAAGACACATGCAATGACTCTGGTGGTAGTTTAGGTAAGGAACACACATGCAATAACTCTAGTGGTGGTTTAGGAAAGTAAGCCACATGCAATGACTTTAATGGTGTTTTAGGGAAAAAACAATGACTCTAGTGTATCAATGTGGTTTAGGAAAGGAAGACACATGCAGTGACTCTAGTGGTGGTTTAGGGAAGGAACACACATGCAATGACTGTGGTGTTGGTTTAGGAAAGGAACACACATGCAATGACACTAGTGGTGGTTTAGGAAAGGAATACACATGCAATTACTTTGGTGGTACTTTAGGTAAAGAACACACATGCAGTGATTCTAGTGGTGGTTTAGGAAAGGAGGACACATGCAATGACATTAGTGGTGTTTTTGGAAAAGAAGACACATGCAGTGACTTTGATTGTAGTTTAGGAAAAGAACACACATGCAATGACTTTGGTGTATCAATGTGGTTTAGGAAAAGAAGACACATGAAATGACTCTGGTCGTGGTTTAAGGAAGGAACACACATGCAATAACTCTTGTGGTGGTTTAGGAAAATAACACACATGCAATGACTCTAGTGGATCCTTGTGGTTTAAGAAAAGAAGACACATGGAATGACTCTGGTGGTGGTTTAGGAAAGGAAGACACATGCAATGTCTCTAGTGGTAGTTTCGGTAAGGAACACACATGCAATAACTCTAGTGGTGGTTTAGGAAAGGAAGACACATGCAATGACTTTAGTGGTGTTTTAGGAAAAGAAGACACATGCAGTGACTTTGGTGGTGGTTTAGTAAAAGAACACACATGCAATGACTCTGGTGGATCAATGTTGTTTAGGAAAGGAACACACATGCAATGACTCTAGTTGTGTTTTAAGAAAAGAACGCACATGCATTGACTCTGGTGGATCATTGTGGTTTAGGAAAAGAAGACACATGAAATGACTGTGGTGGTGGTTTAGGGAAGGAACACATATGCAATAACTCTGGTGGTGGTTTAGGAAAAGAACAAACATGCAATGACTCTGGTTGATCCATGTGGTTTAGGAAAATAAGACACATGGAATGACTCTGGTGGTGGTTTAGGGAAGGAACAGACATGCAATGACTCTTGTGGTGGTTTAGGAAATGAACATAAATGCAATGACTCTGGTGGTGGTTTAGAAAAAGAACACACATGCAATGGCTCTGGTGTTGATTTAGGAACGGAACACACATGCAATGACTCTAGTGGTGATTTAGGAAAGGAAGACCCATGCAATGACTCTGGTGGTGGTTTAGGAAAGGAACACACATGTAATGACTCTGGTGTATAAATGTGGATTAGGAAAGGAAGACACATGCAATGACTCTAGTGATGGTTTAGGAAAGGAAGACACATGTAATGACTCTGGTGGTGGTTTAGAAAAAGAAAAAACATGTAATGACTTTAGTGGATCAATGTGGTCTAGGAAAGGAACACACATGCAATGACTCTAGTGGTTGTTTAGGAAAAGAAGACACATGCAATGACTCTAGTGGATCAATGTGGTCTAGGAATGGAACACACATGCAATGCCACTGGTGGTGGTTTAGGAAAATAGCACACATGTAATAACTCGGGTGGATCAATGTGTTTAGGAAAGGAACACACATGCAATGCCTAGTGTGGTTTAGGAAAGGAAGACACATGCAATTACTCTACTGGTGCTTTAGTAAAATAACGCACATGCAATGACTCTACTGGATCCATGTGGTTTAGGAAAAGAAGAAACATGCAATGACTCTAGTGGTGGTTTAGGAAAGGAACATACATGTAATAACACTAGTCGTGGTTTAGGAAAGGAAGACACATGCAATGACTCTAGTCGTGGCTTAGGAAAGGAACAGACATGCCATGACTCTAGTGGTGGTTTAGGAAAGAAGACACATGGAATGACTTTAGTGGTGGTTTAGGAAAAGAAGAGAAATGAAGTTACTTTGGTGGTTGTTTAGGAAAAGAACACACATGCAATGAATCTAGTGGTGGTTTAGAAAAACAAGACACATGCAATGAATCTGGTGGTGGTTTAGGAAAAGAAGACACATGCAATAACTGTCGTGGTGGTTTAGGAAAAGATCACATGCGCAATGATTCTAGTGGATCAATGTGGTTTACTAAAGGAACACACATGCAATGACTCTAGTGTTGGTTTAGGAAAGGAAGACACATGCAATGACTCTAGTGGTGGTTTAGGAAATGAAGACACATGCATGACTCTGGTGGTGGTTTAGGAAAATAACACACATGCAATGAATCTGGTGGATCTATGTGGTTTAGGAAAGGAAGATACATGCAATGACTCTGGTGGTGGTTTAGGAAAAGATCACACATGCGATGACTCTGGTGGATCCATGTGGTTTATGGAACGAAGACACATGGAATGACTCTGGTGGTGGTTTAAGAAGGAAGATACATGCAATGACTCTTGTGGTGGTTTAGGGAAAGAACATACATGCAATGACTCTGGTGGTGGTTTACGTAAGGAACACACATACAATTACTCTGGTGGATCAATATTGTCTAGGAAAGGAACACAATGCAATGACTCTGGTGGATCAATGTGGTTTAGGAAAGGAAGACACATGCAATGACTCTAGTGGTGGTTTAGGGAAGGAACACACATGCAATGACTCTTGTGGTGGTTTAGGAAATGAAAATAAATGCAATGACTCTGGTGGTGGTTTAGAAAAAGAACACACATGCAATGGCTCTGGTGGTGATTTAGGAACGGAACACACATGCAATGACTCTAGTGGTGATTTAGGAAAGGAAGACCCATGCAATGACTCTGGTGGTGGTTTAGGAAAGGAACACACATGTAATGACTCTGGTGTATAAATGTGGATTAGGAAAGGAAGACACATGCAATGACTCTAGTGATGGTTTAGGAAAGGAAGACACATGCAATGACTCTGGTGGTGGTTTAGAAAAAGAAAAAACATGTAATGACTTTAGTGGATCAATGTGGTCTAGGAAAGGAACACACATGCAATGACTCTAGTGGTTGTTTAGGAAAAGAAGACACATGCAATGACTCTGGTGGATCAATGTGGTCTAGGAATGGAACACACATGCAATGCCTCTGGTGGTGGTTTAGGAAAATAGCACACATGTAATAACTCGGGTGGATCAATGTGTTTAGGAAAGGAACACACATGCAATGCCTAGTGTTGGTTTAGGAAAGGAAGACACATGCCATTACTCTACTGGTGCTTTAGTAAAATAACACACATGCAATGACTCTACTAGATCCATGTGGTTTAGGACAAGAAGAAACATGCAATGACTCTAGTGGTGGTTTAGGAACGGAACATACATGCAATAACACTAGTCGTGGTTTAGGAAAGGAAGACACATGCAATGACTATAGTGGTGGCTTAGGAAAGGAACAGACATGCCATGACTCTAGTGGTGGTTTAGGAAAGAAGACACATGGAATGACTTTAGTGGTGGTTTAGGAAAAGAAGAGAAATGAAGTAACTTTGGTGGTTGTTTAGGAAAAGAACACACATGCAATGAATCTAGTGGTGGTTTAGAAAAACAAGACACATGCAATGAATCTGGTGCTGGTTTAGGAAAAGAAGACACATGCAATAACTATCGTGCTGGTTTAGGAAAAGATCACATGTGCAATGATTCTAGTGGATCAATGTGGTTTACTAAAGGAACACACGTGCAATGACTCTAGTGGTGGTTTAGGAAAGGAAGACACATGCAATGACTCTAGTGGTGGTTTAGGAAATGAAGACACATGCATGACTCTGGTTGTGGTTTAGGAAAATAACACACATGCAATGAATCTGGTGGATCTATGTGGTTTAGGAAAGGAAGATACATGCAATGACTCTGGTGGTGGTTTAGGAAAAGATCACAAATGCGATGACTCTGGTGGATCCATGTGGTTTATGGAACGAAGACACATGGAATGACTCTGGTGGTGGTTTAAGAAGGAAGATACATGCAATGACTCTTGTGGTGGTTTAGGGAAAGAACATACATGCAATGACTCTCGTGGTGGTTTACGTAAGGAACACACATACAATTACTCTGGTGGATCAATATTTTCTAGGAAAGGAACACAAGGCAATGACTCTGGTGGATCAATGTGGTTTAGGAAAGGAAGACACATGCAATGACTCTAGTGGTGGTTTAGGGAAGGAACACACATGCAATGACTCTAGTGCTGGTTTAGGAAAGGAACACGCATGCAATAACTCTAGTGGATCAATGTTGTCTAGGAAAGGAACACACATGCAATGACTCCAGATGTGGTTTAGGAAAAGAACACACATGCAATGACTCTAGTGGTGGTTTAGGAAAAGAACACACATGCAATGACTCTAGTGGTGGTTTAGGAAAATAACACACATGTAATGACTCTGGTGGATCCATGTGGTGTCATGGTGGTGTCACGGCATATGCCATGGATAGGCTAAAGGTTCGGCCAATATGCACTAGAGGAATCCAGGGAGGAATAGTGTGGTGATTCCACACACATATGCTTTGTATTCTCTAAGTTCACTAGGTTTAGAGATGCTCCTTGAGCTGTATTGGGGAGAGGAGGAAGAAGAATCTCTCTTACTCTCACCACTACCTATCTCCCAATGAACCAACTACACAATTGCCAATCAATCAACCCCTTCTACAGAGGCTCTAACTCCTCTTATATAGGGGAGGCTAGGGTTCCCATTAGGGCATACGTGGAGGCATATTCCTGGGAATATGCCTCTTACCAAAATAGAAAATCGACCGGGTCACCTTTTGCCATCGTAAGCCATGCAGAGGCTACGTAAGCCTCTGCGGTGCCAACGTCAGCCGACATAGGCTGCGTCACCTTTGTCAGCCATGCCTCGCTGGTCCCTTCCTCTGTTCGCTTCGCTCACACTTCAATGCACAGAGGTCACCTTTTGACCAGTGCGATACCTTCCTTCTCTTGCAAGCTTGTTATGATCCGGCCCCGTGGGTACCTGCTTACAAATTACAAATAGCCCACCGGCATGCGACATACGTCGACCGGGACTTAGTTTGGTGGACATCCTCCGGGCCGGGTTAATCCGTAAGTCGGCCTGCCTTGTGGTGACCGGGCCAGCTTTCGCTTTGACCTTGCCCTACCTCGGCTAACTCGGCTTTTATACCCCGACGTGACCCTACCCGGGGGTATCCCCCCAACATTAGTCCCCGAAGCTGGTGCGGTCTTAGCAACTTCAGCTGCTAAGGCCACGCCAGGTTCATTCTTTTTGCTCCCTTTTCCGAGTTACTCTATAGCTCGGATTTCGCGGCGTAGCATTCCCTTGGCACATTCCGAGTTATCACTCACTGGCCGGGCAACCCTTCAGCTTTTTGGGTTATCCTTCCTTCACTCGTACGCTTCCCCACGTCCTACGTGGAGGGTAATCATTATCTTGCCTCATTTTAAGGGCCTCCACCAGTTACTGTTCTTATTGTCAAGAGTTACTGGTGCACATGTCGCGTCGCAGCTACCTCCTCGTTAACTGTATCACCATGTAGTGTCATGGGATCCCCTGCTTCCTGTGGTCTTTCCTGTGGCTTGCCTCCGATTGGCTGATCCGGCTGATACACGGCCACACCGTGTGGCTTCGACGCACAACACGATCCCACAAATCACCACTGGGGCATGGTTAAGTAGGGGAGGGGCGCGTCCCTTGGGCATTTTCCCCTTCTCGCGCCCTTTAGCCTCTCTGCCTCTTCTTCCTTGCGACAGTGCTGCCGCCGCCGCATCTACTCTGAAGCGCTGCCGCTGCACCGTGCCTTTTCGCCCTAGCCTCGTCGTTTCTCCCGCGCTGCTTCGCCGTCACGGGTCCGTGTCAGTCCAAGCCTCTGCTCCCCACCTCCGAACTGGCCGGTGAGGACAGTGACTTGGAAATGACAGAGGAGGAGCTCGCCGTCGTCGGGGAGGAAGAGACGGAGGAGGAGGGCGAGACTATGGGGCGCGGTGGCTAGGATGGTTCCTGGGTGTGCCAGAATGACCTAGATTGGCTCTACCACACCCGTCGCATCCCCGAAGGCGTAAATTCGCGCCTCCCCTGCGAAGAGATTGCTCCCTCACCCAATCCAGGTGAGTTCGTCGTCTTCCTCTCTCACTTCTAGCGCGGCTTCAACCTGCCAGTGAGTGATTTCTTCCATGACTTCATCAACATCTACGAACTCCAACCCCACCATCTTCCGGCGAACGCCATTTCATCCCTTTCTTCCTTCGCCTCCACCATAGAAGGATACGTCGGTCTGTGGCCTACTGTCAACACCCGGATTTTTAATCCCAAATGCCCGTTATGTCATACCTCGCAATCCCAGGATTACCATTTTTGCGAGACATAAAGGATTGGATATCACCGTACATCATCCATTACAAACCATACATAAGGTCTTACACAAATAAGGATCTCATGATCCAGTTTTAATACAACAAGCAGCAGAAATAAAAGATAAGCGTAGCGGTGGGGTCCATCTTCAGGGGCACATGCAATGGTGACGAAGGCATATGGTCCTAGTTATCATAGCTGTCCTGTTGGCCATCATCTTGATAGTCTCCTTCATAGTCTGGCCATGATAATAGCCAGGGACAAAAGCCATGAGTACTCTCTAAGTACTCGCAAACTACCACTAACAAGTACTATAGTAAAGTGCTAACTCTAAGTTTAACTATAAAGTTAAGTTTGAAACCTAAGCTGAGTTCAGAAGTAAAGAAATATAAAGTAAAGTCCTAGAGTCACTTAAGTGGGGAAGCTGTTATAAACACAACCCTGTTGTGGTCAAGTCAAGATTCATCATTGTTTTCAAAGTATTTGGAAAACATATGACAACGAAATAGTATGGCCATTCCAACTGTCTATAACCGCGGACGCGGCTATTCGAATAGTTTGACACTCTGCAGAGGTGGTACACTTTCACCACAAGATTCGATACATCTGTCAGGGATAACCCTGAATCATCATACTTAGTATGCAGATAATCGAACATAACCTTCCCTTTACACACCCTAGTATAAGCACCTCTCCTATGAGCATGGCCTCCCAACCATGACCATCAGTCATCTTGGGCACTGCATAGGTGGACATCATGAGAGGTAGCCTCAGCTCAGACCTCTCCCGTGAGGGAACTAATACTAATGCATATAAATTTCCAGCTAAGCCTTACCCAATTCAGGTAGTGTGGTTGTACGGTAAATTTGGAATGGTATCGCATCCGAGTCCAACCATCAGTTTTATAAAAGGGTTAAGGCTCATGCCTCAACATTTTCATCATCATCAACCATTTGTGTTTTCTCAACACATGTCAAAACATCTCAATAGAATGAATCATCATTCCAAGGTTTTCATAATTCATTTTCACCTAGTGTTTCCATCTAAAGTGACTCAAGTTTTTGATCTACTCTAACTACTAAGTTAAGAGTGTTCACTAAGGTGGAAAAGATGGGTTATGCCATAGAATGACATCTAAAGGGTTCTAAATAGGTCAAGTTTTATACTTTTTATGCTACCTTCAAAACTAAGTAAAGAACTTGGTGTAAGCTCAGGGAGTAAAACTTGTAACTAAGACTTGGGGTACTAATGGTCAAGAAGGGAGTGTGATCAAGGCATGCTTAAGGCATCTTTGCTAAACCATCTAGTTTGGTCCTATCTTGCTAAGCACTAAACTTGCAAGTGTTAGCTTGCACTGTTAATGGTGGCTTGCACTTAGATAGTGCTAACTTGCTAATAGTAGCTTGCCTTGGTTGGTGCAGTGGTTGAAGTTTTCTTCTTCTTCTTCTTGGTAGAACTCCTCGAAAGCTTGGTCGGTACTATCGTCTATAAATACATAGGGAGTGCAAAATCACCAAACAATACTTAACTAGGCTAAATAGCATTCTAAGACACACATTTGATGATCTATTATCATCACAAACATCACAAGTTTAATTCAATAGTTTCCTCCTTTTTATTTTAGAAAAGTAATTTCTACTCATTGAAAAAATTAACTAAGATTTAATATTCACCACTTAAAATATGGGATCATGTTGCCACATGTCATCACCACATATCCTAACATGTGGGAATGAGAATTAAGGGTTGGATCAATATTACTTTGGTTTAAGTTCATTATTTAATGATTTAAAGTGACTAGAAATGCCTATATAGCATTATTTGGATACTAGTCCAAAGTTACTGCATGTAAAGCTTAATATTATTACATATTTAGATAGATATGATTAAATGTGATTTTTGAGAGTTGGAATCAACTCAAAAGCTAACTTGGTTGATTTTATAAAAATATTGCAAGTTGCAAATGCTTCTGTCTTCTTATTTTTATTAGGAGAGATCTATAACTCTAATTGAATTAAATCCAACGGGCCTGGATATATCATCTTAATACCTTTCAGGAAAAATTTGTTTCATGCAATTTGGATTTGTCAAACTCCTAGAATTGAATTTTAAAATAGTGGGCAGAAACTAGATTTAACTAAAAAGAAAAAATCCAGATTTGAACGGGTGGGCTAGCGTGGGAAAAGTCTTGGGCTGGCCAAGTGGCGCTCCGCGGCGCGGGGCTCAGTTGACAGGGGGGTCCAGCTTGTTAGCGGCACTTAACACACGAAACAGTACGCGCGCTGTGGGCCGTAGGATTAGAAGGGAGATCGACGACTGAGGGTCGTCGTCGACGACGAACAGGTCGCCGATGAGCTCGAACCCTAGCAGCTCGATGGGGGTCTGCTGGGTACATACCAGGGCTCCAGCGGGGTCGACGAGGCGGGCAAACGAAGTGGAAGACGACGGCAAGGCGAGGTGCGGTTGCGGCAGAGCTTGGGGTGGTCGTAATCAGCGGCACCCTTCTCCTCTAGAGGCGGCGGCTCCGGCTCCAATTCCGGCGAGGCAAAGCTCGCCTTGGTCCAGCTAGAGGTGGGTGAGGCTCAGAGAGGTGAGGGGAGTGGAATGGTGTGGAGAGAAGAGGCTGGGGAGGGCTCCTTTTATAGGCCCGACGGTGAGATCGAGTGGGATGGGCAGGTGACGGTGGCGACATGGCTACGGTGGAGTAGAGGCATGGATGCAGGTGGCGGTCGACGTGCGGTTCCCTGGCAGTGCTCTAGGCATTGAATGCGGCCGTAGGGGCGGTGGCATGTGGTCTGGGCGAGGTGGCACTCTGAGCGGCAGAGGCGGCGATGTCCACGGCAAGCGGTGGCTGTGAGGCGTTGGGCGGCCATCGGGGGTGTCTGGGGTGTTTTCCAGGTCGTGGCGGAGCGGCGGGCGCGGGCTGCGGCCAAGGGGCGGTCTTTGCAAGCGGGGACAGAACGCGCTCTGGGGGTGGCACCGGCATGGTGCGGTGGCACTGAGCGCGGGCTTTCCTCGGTGGTACACAACAGGGCTTGGCTCGGGCAGGGGACAGAGAGGGGCGGTGAGGTGTGGGTTACCTCCTAGACATGGAGAGAGTGGCGGGAGAGGGCTGTTGCGGCAAGTGCACGGTCGGCTGGCGAGAGGGTGCTTGGCATGGCATGGCAGTGCAGCTAGGGGTAGGGGAGATGCTGGTGTGGGTCTGGCTGGGCTAGAGGGGGGACAAGATGATGAAAGCACTTCCAAATTGCTAGACAAAATCAGCCCAAAATTGTATTAGTTAGGCCAATATGATCCTGCCAGCAAGGTGTTTGACAAAATGGCCGAAAGAGAAAAAGTTTTGAATTTTGGTTTCAAATTTTTTGAGTGATCTCCACTAGTGCTAGGTATTCTCTGGTTGCAAGGGTTTTGAAAGTGGATCTCAAAAAGATGGGTTTTGAAATAGGGGTGATCTATGCATATGCATTAGATTCAATTCTTAAATATCATTTAAAATAAGTTAAAGCATGTTTTTAGCAGATCAAAAGGTGGGCCTTGGTACCTCATTATGTGTACTAGCAAGGGGTACAAAGATCAAGAATTGTTTCTGTTAAGAAATGAGTGCTAGGAACACTCTAAGTAGTGTAGTGGATTAAAATGGCCAAAATGACCATTCCTCCTTTTTAATTCTTTTTGATTTGATTTGCTTTAGGAAAAGTTTGGGAATGATGTAGATGATGTTTAAATCACCTAAGCAAATTTTACAATCATTGGATCACTCAATCATGGCAATTCCAACAACTCCTATTTTAAATGCACACATATATGAATGCTTTCATTTTAAATTTGCAAAAGTTTTTGTTAACCCCATTTTTGGTTGATTTGATCTTGATAAGCTTGGATTGAAGTTTTGAGATGTTACACCTACCAAAGAGCTCTAGATGCGGTTCTTCGGTTTGTGAAGGAATGTTATTCCGGATAAGTTGCGTGCCCCGGAGGACAAGCATCTGATGCGATGTGGTGCGGCCTCCATCTCACCCCGGAAGCAATCTGTCTTCCCCCGGGTAACGTGGCTTGAGTCTTGCAAGGGCTGGGCCTGGACTTTCTTCTATGTGAGGAATGGCACGGATGAGGATCTGATCCGGCTGCGCCCCTTTGCGATGGGTCCTCCTAATCGGGATCTGTGGGACCGGGTTCCCAAGAAACCAACTGTCCTGGCGAACCAAGTTAATAAGCAGTTCCAGGAGCTGAAGGATCTACGGCTGTGCAACAAGGATGTGATGATCACATTTGTTCGCAGCCGGATTTCCCCCCTCCAGAAGCGTACACACAAACTTTGCCATATGAGCTGGCGACTTGACCCCAACCGGACCTCCTCCTTTGAGTTGAGCAACACTAAAATCTTGTGCCGGGTCAAGGCCCTCTTCACGACCCACAATGACTTCAACACTGAGTGGGAGTGGGGGATGGAGCACTACTGCCGAGACAAGCCTCCTCCTGCGGTAAGTCTCATTACCCCATGCTTCTTCAAATGATATCCTATGTCGGAGCATGTTGTTTATTTGACCCCTTTCCATTTTCCTCTTAGTTGTTTCTCCACCAGAACCTTGAAGATGGCACCGAGCCTTCCCTCAAATGGGGGAAGGATCGACTTGTCCCTGACGAGGAGGAGCTGGATCAGGAAATGTTCCTGCCTGCCCTGGATGCGACCAAGCGACCCTTTGGTAACCTCTCTTCCTTAAGGAATTGGCCTGATGATGAGGATGATTCCCTTGTTGAAGTGGTGGAGGTATTTAATGTGGTGCCCCTTTCTTACGCGTTTCCGGCTCCAACTAACCCGGCTGCGCAGATCCATGAAGATCCTCCTCTCGCTACGGGTGAGCTGGTTCCTGCCGCGTCTAAGAAACGGGCCGCTACCTCGGCTACTTCTTCCAAGCCTCCTCAAGCAACCAAACGGCGGAAGAAGTCCGCTGATAAGGCCGCCACCAAGCCTCCAACTAAGGCCATAGTCTAGAGAGCTCGAAAGCCCAAGGAGCCTATGACCTCTGATGAGTGAGTTTCTTTTTCCTTGTACCATTTTCCGCTTCTAGTTTCTATCTGCATGCCTTTCTTTTTGTTGTAACATGTTACTCGTTGTTTAATTTGATAGAGCTGTCGTGGAGGTTCCCCAGAGTGGCTCTAGCATAGCTTCACCTTTCCGGCGTTCCCCATCTCCCCCTCATGGTGATGACACACGCCTGCTGAGCCCAACTCAGGAGGGTTCAGCCGCTGCTCCGGGTCATAGCCCACCTCGCCCAGGGGAGGGTAACCTTGGAGCAGGGGGAAGTGACACAGCCGAGGTAGCGGATGCTCCTAGCTCTTCATCGGATCAGCCGCAACCCGTCACCTCCGAGGTACCAGCAGCACCAGCAGCCCCACCGTCCACACCAGCAACAGTACAAGCATCAGCACTAACACCACCACCAGCACCAGCAGCACCGTCAGCACCAGTAGCAACACAAGCACCAGCTCCTTCTACCTCGTCCGAGTCTTCCAAGACTCGGGGAGATGACCCTGCTAGCACCAAGGTTGCACCCAAGTCCAAATCTGTAGCACCAGCCTCAGCCTCCCAACAGCAACCTAAGGCTAAGAAAGGTTCTGGTGCCACCAAGGCAACATCCATCGAGGCTGGACAGCGCATGCTTGCGTCCATGCTTTCGAAGAGATATGCCCCCTCCGGGTCAGCTAGCAGCAAACAACTTTCACTGCATACCAGCCCTGCTGCCGCCCAAGTTGCCAGCAGAGAGGCCCATGCCAAAGGCCTAGTGATGCCCCACATGCTTAGCGGAGAGAGCTATCCTCCGGGTTTGAACGAATACGTCGATAACTGGAACAAGGCGGAATTCGTCGATCCGAACGATGATCTCCCGGAGAAATTTGGGCCTGTCGAATATAGTGCACCAATGAACACAGCAGCCAAGGCTATTAACATCGCTGGCCGGATGATGGAGGTATGCTACTTTGTCTTTTCTTTAATAGGCACATGTACTTAGAGACATATCCATTAGTCCCCGCGCCTCCGGGGAGTAACTTGTTACTCGGCTGGATGCTCCTTAGAGAACTAACATAGCCCCTTAGTAACTTTGCATATGCACAAACCTAGAGCCGGGTTAAGTTCCACTTGGCCCCGATTTTGTACACTTCGAATATGCATACACCTAGAGCCGGGTTAAGTTCCACTTGGCCCGGATTTTGTACACTTCGAATATGCACACGCCTAGAGTCGGGTTAAGTTCCACTTGGCCCGAATTTTGTACACTTCGAATATGCACACACCTAGAGCCAGGTTAAGTTCCACTTGGCCCGGATTTTGTATGCTTCAAATATGCACACACCTAGAGCCGGGTTAAGTTCCACTTGGCCCGGATTTTGTACACTTCGAATATGCACACACCTAGAGCCGGGTTAAGTTCCACTTGGCCTAAATTTTGTACACTTCGAATATTCACATAGCTGAGCCAACCTTGCTCTTTTCAGATCACTACCAATCGTCAAACTGCTGAGTTTCAGCGCCTCTTGGACTCACACAAGTCGCTGCGCTCGAAACACACTACTCTTCTTGCTGAGTTCGAGAAAAGGGGTAAGTTTTATCTTTGACTTCTCCCCCATCTTTCTTTGTCTTTTCCTGCCGAACTAATCTGTCATTTGGATTGCACAGCCGGAGTGGAGGCCGAAAATACGATTATGAGGAAAAACTTGGACCATATAAAAGGTAATCCGTTTGGGCTACATGTTTTCCGTGCTTTCTCTCCTTTCTCCTGGGCTTGGTAGATATTCATACCTCGGCTCTGCCCCGTCAACAAATCGTTGCAGCATCTCTTGAAGATAGTGTGCCCGTGTCTGATATGATGCTACATTTTCTCGAACAAGCAGGGAAACACTAGGCCAAACTTAAGAAGAAGGATGACGAGCTTGCCAAACTCCGAGCCAAAGATGATGAAATTGCCAAGCTCAAGGCTGAGATGAAAAAACTCAAAGAGCTCCACAAAACAGAGATGGACAAGACTGGCCAGGACTTCACCGAGGAGCGAGAACGTCTTAACCTCCAACTTGCAAAGGATCAAGAATTGCTGAAGGAGGCTCATGTCAACCTTGAGCCGGCAAATGCCGAACTTGAGCAGCTCCGAAATAGGCGTGCTAATTGCACCAAAGAGCTGACCCGGATCCATAGCCACATTCCCATAAGCTTCTTTCCTTCAGCCGACATGCATTTCTCCAGGTTAAACTCCTTTGCTTATTTCTCTTGCTTTGCTTCTAGGCAAATTCCCAGAGGGTGATGCCATTGAGACTACTGCAGTTGCCAAGTTCCGCCGGCAGAGGGGTACCCCAACTGACCTTGGCTCCCAACCCATTCCTTATGACATGGAGGATCTGATAGTCAGCCTATCCACCCGGATTGAAATTGTGAAGAACTATGGTTCAGGTCTCCTAGATGCAGCTGTCTAGATCTTCCGTGCCCTTTGGCCTGATGAAGATGCTCCAGAGGGGTCCACTGCTTTGATCAACAAGTTGATGGACTGCGAGACCCAGCTCGACCTCTGGAGGGAATCTGCCGCTCGTGCTGGAGCTGATACTGTCCTCCATTTCGTGCTGACTTGGTATGAAAAGCTGGACTTGAAGCTCCTTGAGCGCTTGCGCACCGAGTCCTAGTGGTCAAGCGATCCGTATTGGGTTGCGCGGCGCAAGACTTGTGCCCAGAACCTCATCTAGTTCGCCATGTCTACCAGTGGAACGAAGGACCAAGCTACCTCGGCGCCGTTGACGACGAATATGTTGAAAATGATTCGGGCGACGAGGAAGGGTACGAAGCCTCGGATCTAGAAGATAACGAACATGATGACGAGACTAGAGCCGAAGTTCCACCTACTGGCGCCGAGTTACCTCCTCCTTCTACTGCTGCTCCTTGAGCATAAAAAACTCTGTGAAATTTATCAGATCCCCGGTATGCCAGGTGCAGATGTATTAAGCACACTGATTATGTTTTGCCACTAAGCTGTTCACACCGGTTTTAACTTGGGCGTAGTCCCCGAGTTTCATTTTCTTGTTTCTTCAATTTCCTGGCTCGGCTCGTGTATACCTTGATTCGGTTTTATGACTTATGAGTCCGAGTTTCAAAAATTGACTTAACAATACTTGGAAACTTTAGGATTAGCACAAAATTACTAGCATAGTAAAGGTAAAGTAAACATAGGGTTAGTCCGAACAACAAATGTCGGCTTGATTACGTTCCTTTCCTTAGTCGTTTTTCATATGCTACACATTTCCAAACTTGTTCTCTTGCTTGCCATGAAGCCAATTCTTGTTGGACAGCAGCAAGTCGAAGAGTTGAGTTTTTGGTGCTCACACACTACTAATCCGGCTTAGGTAGAAGCAACTTAAGCTAGCCAACATAAAAAAATAACAAACAAAGAAGACAACAAATATTACTAAGGCAGTCCCCGAGTTACTGCTCGAGGTGCCAAGATTTCATTGATAAGCTCATCGCTCGCATACATACCGACATATGACAAACTCGGATATAGACACTTCTTTGTTAAGTGTAGAATGGACAGAGTAGGGCAACATTCCATGGACGCTTATATTCCTCACCGGACCTGTCCGCCTTGTTCTTCTCTTGTGGTTGTGCATCAATGAGATAATAAGAGTCATTGTGCAATGCTTTGCTCACAATGAATGGCCCTTCCCATGGGGGGATAACTTATGCATGCCAGCAGTACGTTGTACCAACCGGAGTACCCGATCACCTTCCCGGAAGACTCGGGGGTTTACTTTCCGGCTATGATAGCATCGGAGATTTTGCTGATATATGGACGATCTGGACAATCCCAATTCTCTCGCTTCTTCCAACAGATCAACATCATTTTACCGGGCTTCTCGCACTTTGGATTCTGTGTATTGGGTGACCATAGGCGAATCATGCTCTATGTCAGCTGGTAGTACAGCTTCTGCCCCATATACCAAAAAGAATGGCGTATAGCATGTTGATCTATTCAGAGTTGTTCTTAAACTCCACAGTACCGCTGGTAGTTCTTCTATCCAGCACCCCGCTGATCTTTGCAGCGGCTCAATGAGCCGGGGTTTTATCCCAGATAAAACTAATATGTTGGATCTTTCCCCTTATCCATTCGATGCGGGGTGGCTACTAAAGCAATGTCCAGCCGGATCTTCTTATCCAGCAGAATCGCACAAATGCTCCTTCAGTGAAATTGGTGCCGTTATCTGTTATGATACTGTGAGGATAGCCATATCTCAGGATGATATCTTTGAGGAATGTGATGGTTGTAGCTCCATCACGTTTTCTTATCGGCTTTACTTCAATCCATTTTGTAAACTTGTCAACCATAACAAAGATATGGGTCATATTTCCTCTTGCCGGCTTAAATGGGCCAACTATATCGAAACACCACACAGCAAATGGCCAGGTAATTGGTATGGTCTTGAGCTCCGACATTGGCATGTGTGTCTTGGTAGCATACCTCTGACAACCATTGCATTTTCTTACTAGATCCTCTGCTTGCTCCAAGGCACTTGGCGAGTAAAATCCATGCCGGAAAGCTTTTGCCACTAAGGCTCTGGATGAGGCATGGTACCCACATTCCCCTTGATGTATATCTCGGAGGATGTCAAGCCCTTCTTCCGGGTCAACACACCATTGCAAGACATTCGTGACACTCCTCTTGTATAGTTCGGCATTGATAATCGTGTATGCCTTTGCATACCTCTGAATTTGCCTTGAAAGCACTTCCTCATTGGGCAAAGGTCCATCTTTCAGGAACTGGAATAAGTGCAGTGCCCAAGCTGGTATAACTCGCACTGGAAACACACCCTCGTCAATTTCCATTTGATCCACCGGCATAACCTCCACTAGGTCAAGCTGCGTAGTCCCCGGGTTCTATGGAGCAGTCCCCGGGTTTGCAGAAGCAGTCCCCAGGTTTCCTGAACAACTTCCCACAAGAATTTCCATGGGCACAGCTCCGGACTCCGGATCGACCAGTATATAGATTGATTCAGACTCTGGGGATGGCCTGATAGATGGCTTTCTGAGGTGTTCTAGTGCTACACCTAGCGGGATCGCTTGTCGAGTTGATCCAAGCTTCGACAGTACGTCAGCAGCCTCATTTTCCAGCCGAGGTACATGGTGAAACTCACATCCCTCGAAGTATCCTGATATCTTCTGCACATGAAATCTGTATAATGTCATGTTTGAATCCAAAGCATCCCATTGCCCCGAGACTTGTTGAACCACCAAATACGAGTCACCGAAGCACTGGATCTGACGTATTCCATTTTCTTTTGCTACTTTGACTCCATGCACAAGTGCTTCATATTCTGCAACATTGTTTGATGCAGCAAATTGGATCTGCAGCACATATTTTAGCTGGTCTTTCTTGAGAGAGGTAAGCACAACTCTGGCGCCTAACCCGGTTTTGGTTTTTGATCCGTCAAAATGCATTCTCCAGTAATTTGGATCTAGCAACGGTGGTTCGTATTGCATCTCGTCCCAATCTATGAAAAAGTCTGCCACTGCCTGAGATTTGATCGCATCTCTCCTGTCGTATTGTGGAGCATAAGGGGCTAGCTCAATTGCCCATTTTGCAATCCGGCAACTTGCATCCTTGTTGCTCATTATCTCATATATGGGGGCTTCACATATCACTTTGATGGGGTGCTCCTCAAAATAGTGCTTTAGCTTCTTTGCTGCCATATATACACCATATGCCATCTTCTGATAGTGAGGATAATTTTGCTTTGACGCTGATAATAACTCGCTCAGGTAGTAGACTGGCCTTTGCACTGACATACCCTCTTCATAGCGCTCTACCACTACTACTGCACTTACAACTCCGTTGGTTGCGGCTATGTAGAGCAACTTTGGCTCTTTTGATAGTGGAGAGGCTAACACTGGTGCAGTGGCTAACATTTTCTTTAACTGGATGAAAGCCTCATTGGCCTATGGCATCCATATGAACTTGTCCAATTTTTTCATTAGTTGATAGAGAGGCAGTGCCTTTTCTCCTATCCGACATACAAACCGACTTAAGGATGCTATGCAACCAGTGAATTTCTGGACATCGTTAAGGCATTTCGGCAATTCCATTCGTTCTATGGATTGGATTTTAGTTGGGTTAACTTCAATACCTCGGATGGAGACAAGAAATCCAAGTAATTTTCCAGCCGGGACACTGAAGGTACACTTCTTCGGGTTAAGCTTCATTCGGAATCTCCTTAGGTTCGCGAATGTTTGCCTGATATTATCAAGGAGCGTTTTGCTTTCCTTTGTTTTTATAACCACGTCGTCAACATATACTTGCACATTTCGACCAATTTGATCATGTAGGCATTTTTGCATACATCTTTGATACGTTGCCCCTGCATTACATAAACCAAAAGGCATGGTGCGATAGCAATAAGCCCCGTACGAGGTGATAAATGCAGTCTTTATTTGATCATTCGGATTCAGAGGTATCTGGTGGAAACCGGAATATGCGTCTATGAACAACAATAACTCACACCCTGAAGTAGAATCTATGACCTGATATAGCCTTGGCAGTGGGAATGGATCTTTTGGGCACACCTTATTCAGGTTCGTGTAATCGATGCACATACGCCAAACCACTGCCACGTTCGGATCATCTTTCTTCTTTTCCACCAGCACCGGATTAGATAGCCAATCCGGGTAAAGCACTTCCATGATAAACCTGGCTGCAAGGAGCCGAGCTATCTCATCTCCAATGACTTTTCTTCTATCTTCGGCGAAGCGGTAGAGAAGTTTCTTCACCGGCTTTGCTCCGGGTCTCACATTCAAAGAGTGCTCGGCCAACTCCCTCGGAACACCTTCCAAGTCCTGTGTGGACCAAGCAAAGATATCCCGATTCTCACGGAGGAAGTTGATGAGCTCGCTTTCCTATTTGTCGGTTAACCCGACACCAATTGTTACGGTGCGCTCTGGGAACAGATCATCAACTGGCACTTTCTTTGTATCCTTTGTTGCTTGAAATGAGACACTTCCATGCGGGTTGCTCAGCGCCGGTATATATACTGTTGCACTGACTGAGCCAATGCCGCTACTTCCTGGATCTTTCTTTTCTCTTGCGCAATCACGAGTGGCTCGGCCAGGTTAGACCCGGCTGAAGCACATTCAATGGAACGTCGGAAATCCCCAGCTATGGTAATTAATCCATTTGGCCCAGGCAACTTCATCTTCAGGTAACTGATGTGAGTACTTGCCATGAATTTGTTCAGGGCTGGCCTGCCGAGTAACACGTGATATGCGCTTTGTAAGTTCACAACCTCAAACTCCAAATTCTCAGTTCGGCAGTTATCTCTCGTGCCGAATAACACATCGACCCGGACTTTGCCAATGGGTTCACAGGAAATACCTGGCACAATGCCATGGAAAGTTGTCCTTGTGGCTTGGAGCATGTTCTCCGAGATACCCAACTTGCGCATTATATCCACATACATAATATTGATGCTACTACCATTGTCGATCAAGACCTTGGAGAACCTCACATTGATATTTGGCCCGATGAATGTTGGGTCCAGTACTAGTGCATACGAACCAGGACTTGGCATGAGCTTGGGATGGTCCTTGATACTCCAGGTAATTTCTTGATCAGACCAAGGCATATACCTCATCACTGCCAGCATAACCGCATTCACTTCCATATCCTGGCATTGCAAGCTCTTTCTATTCGTTTCCTCCATGGTAAACACACAGTAACTCTGGTGATGCTCTCTATACTCATTTCTCCCCTCGTTGCCGGGGTATCTTTGATCTGGCTGATGCTGGTTTTCCACCTGATGCACTGCATCCCTAAAGGCATATACCTCATCACTGCCAAGGTCACCGACACGGGACACCAAGTTCTTCATCTCGGACGCCATGACTGTCTACACGGACCTAAAGACCACAGTACCCAATCCATTCAAGTTCGCCATCGACGGCAAGATCGACACCGACTAGGGCGAACCCGATGATCCTCCAACGCCAAACCAAGTCCTTCGTCCCGGAACGCCAAGCTCTCCTTCCGTTGTCCGAGAATGATCCCGTCGATCTGAACCCCAGATCCGATCCCCGTCGAACCCTATCGAACCCCGAACCCCGAAACCCCGTCGACCCCCGGAACCCAAGATCTTCCGAACCCAGATGTGTGAACCTTTTCCCGAGCCCCTATTTTATAAATGCTATATATCTTTGTAACACCCTCGAATCGGCCCTATGCAAGTTTTAGCCCTTCCCGCCAAACCCGCATAGAAACGATTCAACGACGCCCACCAGGCACTTTCGTGCGGGTGGAGAACGAAGTAATACCATTACACAATAGTCCTCGATGGGACCCACAGCACAGATGTATATACAACAGCGACTCAACGAGTCAAGAATACATATATACAATACAAAGATCCAAATCACCCTGAAAACGTTACAGCGTCCGAGTACAGACAAGATGCAAATGGGGCTAAGAGCCCTGAAGAATAACCAATGGCGTCCATAACCCTGCTAACGATATTGATCTCAAACCTGCTAAAAACAGAAGGGGTGCCAACAGAGGGCAAAGGAAAAAAAAGATGAGCGTCAGTACTGAGGTCAGTACACGGCGAGGCTAGAATTCGGCCCTATGCAAGTTTTATCCCTTTCTGCCAAACCCGCATAGAAACGATTCAAGGACGCCCACCAGGCACTTTCGTGCGGGTGGAGAATGAAGTAATACCATTACACAACAGTCCTCAATGGGACCCACAGCACAGATGTATATACAACAGCGACTCAACGAGTCAAGAATACAGATATACAATACAAAGATCGAAATCACCCTGAAAATGTTACAACGTCCGAGTACGGACAAGATGCAAATGGAGCTGAGAGCCCTGAAGAATAACCAATGGCGTCCATAACCCTGCCCAGGCCAAGCCGGAAGGGTAACCCTGCTAACGACGTCGATCTCAAACCTGCTAAAAACGAAAGGGGTGCCGACAGAGGGCAAAGGAAAAAAAAGAGGAGCGTCAGTACTGAGGCCAGTACACGGCGAGGCTAGCATTCGGCGGCTCTCGCCTACATAGGTATGGTGGACTAAAGCGGCATCGCAGCAGCACTATACAACCTATAGATACTCGATATCACTGGCGGCTATTAGAGAGGGGTAAGAAAGACCTATTCGGATCCAACCGGAGAATTCACCAAACATACCCATCCTGGTATTTCCCCCTCGAGACCAAACGAGGAAGTCAGACCGAGGAGCTCACACAGTTGGTAATTTTACTCATTCCGTTTTAGTTGCAGCACTTACTATTCAGATATAGGTAGCATGAGTCATCCTGAAGCATAAGTAGTGGGCAGTTTAATTACCATTCTATTATAGTTGGAACATTTACTAGTCAGATATAATTGTCCTGAGGAATCCCAAAACCCAGCAGTTGTTGGCACTTTTATCACATTCCATTGGAGTTGCAATACTTACTAGGCATATATAGTATGTCACAAAACAACCCAGATCCACCAGCTGTTGGCATTTTTAATGTCCATTCCGTTATAGTTGAATCTGATTACTAGTCATGTATTAAGTCAAGTTTATAACACTACTTTATTTATGCTTGTCTATGATCGAGATACCGTGATCCAAGTCGTCCATAACCGCGGACACGGCTTTCAGGAAGTTTTACCCTGCAGGGGTGCATAAATAGCAACACACACTTGATCAACCTCGGAAAAACCAACTCAAAACCCAACGAGGCATTCACGACAAAGCGATCACAGGATTCATAAATATTTGAGGGGGCCACCCCATGAAGCTACCCGCAACGAAGTTAGCCGGCTCCGAAACGGACCCAAGGTTTGCGCCAATGGTTGTAAACGACTGGGAACCCGAAAGTGTGACTGGGCTTGTCGATACCGCGAAAACACTCCGCAATCCTAAACAGTACAGGTGCTCCACGCACAATCTTAAATAAAGCAGTAAAGCATGGCATAGGTACAGGATAGTAATAAAGCCCCAAACTACTTTGTGGCCCCAAAAAAAATAGAAATGAATCAATCTCTGGCTCAGGGGGGTCCATAAGGCCTCCCGGATGTGGATAGTGCAAATAGTCAAGGAACAGGTATCAAGTACTCGGGGTCCTACGGGACACAAGTGAGCGTGGAAGAACTAAATAACATCTATTGCCCACCGATGCCTCTGCATTAGTTATACCTAGCATTTTAATAGTTGTATTGAAAGACATAATCATCTCCACCAATAAGCATCTCCACCAATAAGCATCTGCCAGCATTCCAACAACTGTGGTACTTGTCAACACGAGATCGCACCTGAGCACGCAACTGCGACTCGCAAGGCCAGCTATCTACCAAACACAGGTAATAGGAGGTGTCCACGGCAATATAGAGGCTACACGGGATATAACTGGGGTACGGAAACTAAAGCATTGCGACACGGATAGCAATAGATCAACAGGAGGAAATAAAGACTATAAATGCAAAATAGGTAGAAGGGGAAGAGATGCTCTTCTAGGAAACACTGCCGAAGGTTCATATCCGGAGAACTTGTCGATACTCGTATCAACTCATCGGCCTAATCCGCGAAGAAGAAAACACTAGAAGAAACATCGGATGCAATATTTAATACTACGGCAGAAGATCCGGCATGATTATGATATGATGCATGGCATGGCAAGATGCTGTGCAATTAGGCAATATTAAGCTGAACCATGGTCCCGACAAATGATTATACGGTTCAAGTTGTTTAGAACCCCCGCAATTTACATGTTGTATTAACAAGGCAACATATGGCATCGGTTCGCTACACCAATTTAAATGGAGTCCGGAATAAGACTAGAATAACCCGCATATAGACTCCATATTTAATCATGCGATGATACGGCATAATGCCCCCCAGCCCACAATATGTATGCAAACATGCCAATTTAAATGCAACAGAATTTATATATAGCATTTACAAAATAGGGGCTCGGGAAAAGGTTCACACATCTGGGTTCGGAAGATCTTGGGTTCCGGAGGTCCACGGGGTTTCGGGGTTCGGGGTTTGACAGGGTTCGACGGGGATCGGATCTGGGGTTCGGATCGACGGGATCGTTCTCGTTCAACGGAAGGAGAGCTTGGCGTTCCGGGACGAAGGACTTGGTTTGGCGTCGGAGGATCATCGGGTTCGCACTGGTCGGTGTCGATCTTGCCGTCGATGGCGAACTTGAATGGATCGGGTACTGTGGTCTTCGGGTCCATGTAGACAGTCATGGCGTCCGAGATGAAGAACTTGGTGTCCCGTGTCAGGGACCTTGGTCTCCGGTCCGCGGGCATCGGTAGGGGAAGAAGGTCTTGTCGCATCTGTGGATCGGTCCTCGAGGTCGAAGAACTTGGCGCGCCAGGGTTCGGTCTTCGGACTCGGGGATAAGAGCTCGGTGTTCGCGTCGAAGGTCTTGTCGATGGTTCCTCGGGTTCATGCGGCTCCTCGAGGCGAACTTGTCGATGTGTCGGACCGGAGATCTTGTCGAGGGGGGGTAGCTGAGGTCAACTTCATCTTACGGTAGCGAAGCAGGTACGTAACATCCTCAACGTCACATCGGTATAGAATCATCTCTCACCACAGGTATTGCATAGCACCACCAACCCATACTGACGGAGCAAAGCTGAAGTCTGCAACTCAAAAAAAAACAGTCTGAGACAAAACCGAGAAGGACATGGTCGTGGAGGAGCGCGCTCGGTGCAGCGGTACTGCGCGTGGCGGCAAGAGGCCACGAGGTCCACAGTGGTCGTCAGACCGAGAGGAAGATCCACAATGCGCCTCCCCTTTTTGCACTTACCCCCTGTTTCTTTTACCGCTCAACCCGCGGTACGCCGAGCCCACCAGTCAGCCTCTGTGAGCTTTTTGCAAAAAGCACCCTAGCTTTCGCAGTCTCAACCTGCGCTCCAGCACACCCCCCACCTGTCAGTCTCTGCGAGTCCCGCCACTGGCACATGGGCCCTAGCCCGCTGGCCCCGCCTGTCATTCGCTGCAACTAGGCTAACCCGCGGTGTAAAAATATTTCCCGCGCACTGCGTCGCCAGTCAGACCGACCCCACTCGTCAGCGTCTGGGGCTGAAGAAAGGCTGGGTAACAAAAGTATTTTCGTCTATCTGTTAAAACAAAACAAATTCAAATCAGATTTTAAATAACTTTTAAATTATAAATCCAAATAATACAAATGATATATGTTTTTGAATCAGAAAAATGTGAGGAATTCGAATATTCCATTCAAAATATTGTTTGAACATTTTAATTTTCGAGATGTTTAAAATTACAATAAAATGCCCTTTTCTTAATAAATTAATAACTTTAATTCTATAACTCCAAATTTGGCAAATAATATGTCTAAATCAATCAGCGCGACGAGCCTGTTCTATCTATGCATTCCTTGTTCTAATTTGAAGCATGCATCATGCCATATTTATAAATCAGAATTGTTTATGACAACAAAATTGGACTAAGTAAATAATAAAATGCTTTATTCTTGTATTCCACACCTCACCATGTCATGCTACTTTAATGCCATGTAAATTGTGCATCATTCATCATGGCATGATTGTTTGCTTGTCGTATTTTATTTCCTATGCTTGTGCACTTTATTTATGTCGGCCCTTGTTTGTTTGGTTCTTCTTCGAATAGACGCCCAGCAGGAGAATTACCAGGAATCACAGGAGTACTACCCAGATCCATCTCTCGCTTCAACTGAGCTGCTAGGAAAGCACTACCACATGCTTGCATACATATAGTACCTATTGCTTCTATCTTATTCTTGCATCATTGAGTCGCGATTGCATTAAATTGAATCCCAAGTACTGCATAGCCTTTATTTTTAAACCCCACCGAAGCTTGTTCCTCCATCCCATGAGCCATTAATACAGGAGTTGTTTGAGCCATGCGAGTCGTAGAAAAAGCATGTGTAGGGTATGTGAGTGTCTGATGAATAATGAGGTACCTAAACAACACAACATGAGTAGTAATGGGATAACTAATGAAAGAAGCACCGGTGAGCAATATCTGCTATTTGGTTTTTCATGCTCACTTGTGTCCCGTAGGACCCCGAGTACTTGATTCTTGTTCCTTGACTATTCGCACTATCCACATCCGGGAGGCCTTATGGACCCCCTTGAGCCAGAGCTTGATTCATTCTTATTTCTTGGGGCCACAAGTAGTTTGGGGCTTTATTACTATCCTGTACTTATGCCATGTTACTACTTTATTAAGATTGTGCGTGGAGCACCTGTACTATTTTGGATCGTGGAATGTTTTCGCGGTATCGACAAGCCCAGTCACACTTTCGGGTTCCCAGTCGTTTACAGCCATTGACACAAACCTTGGGTCTGTCTCGGAGCCGGCCAACTTCGTTGCGGGTAGCTTAATGGGGTGGCCCCCTGAAATATTTCTGAATCCTGTGATCAATTTGTCGTGAATGCCTTATTGGGTTTTGAGTTGGTTTTTCCGAGGTTGATCGAGTGTGTGTTGCTATTCGTGCACCCCTGCAGGGTAAATCTTTCTGAAAGTCGTGTCTGCGGTTATGGACGACTTGGAGCACAGTTTCTCGAGCATAGACAAGTATAACTAAAGTACCGCTTTTAATTTGACTAAGTACTTGACTAGTAAATAGTGCAACACTAATGGAATGGTTAATAAAACTGCAAACGGATGGGGGTTGTTCGTCCGCTTCCTCGTTGGTAAGCGAGGAGGAGGATGGATCTCTTAATTATACTGTTGTAACTGTTGTTCCTAATTCACGGACATCCGTCTATCCTTGGTTAGGCGGATGGTTAGCGAGTATCTATAGAATTGATAGATATTATCTTTTGCTGCAACTGCGTCACCCCAAGTTGTGTCCCCTTTAGTGGCATAAATACTTGTTGAGTACCCCTAGGGTCTCACACGATAAATTGTTTGATTCAGATGAACAGGTGTACTCGGAAGATGGATACTGGGTGGAGGAGACAGATGAACAGGTGTTGGCAACGGTCACTCGGTGTAGAGATTCCGGGAATGGGGATCCGTGAGATTTGTGGGCGGGATGTGTTTATTTATGTGGCATCTTATGCCGATTTGCTTCTTATCCGTACTTGGATCTTGTTTTTCGCTTCCGCCTGATACTCTGATGTTTGTTGTATGAGGAGCTATCCTAAATTATTATCTCTATCTAGGATATTTGAATCTTGCCGTATGGCGTTGCAATATTTCTATTTCTTTTAGATGGAATGGCTCTGAGGACTGTTGTATGTGGCTTGCATACATACTCATTTGTGTATGTAGTTGATCCCTTCGCCTGCCGATTACGCCACTCGTTCTTGTCCCGATGTTCTAAAAGTGGTTAGGATGGCCGAAAGGTCTACCGTGAGTGGCCCCGGGCCCCACCGTACTATCTTAACCACTTTCGCTCATCCAGGCATGCAACTAAGAGCGTAATTCACCGAGGTAGTTACAAGGCCCGTGGCCGGCGACAGAGGCGGGAGGCGCATGGGAAGAAGGGGACGCCCTCAGGCGGCCGGCAAGGCGGGCTGCCGAGGCAGGCGGCGGGGCTGCGTGGAGGAGGAGGCGGGGCTGGGGAGAGAGAGGAGCGGGGATCAAGGGGAGGGAGGGGTCTGGGTGTGGGACCGGGGAGGGGTACCGAGGTTTTCGGGGTGGGGCCCGCGCGGGAGCGTGTCCAGGGGCGGGGTGTTAAGCGTGCGTGGCGTGTATGTGCGTGTGTGCCTGCGTGTGTTGTGGGGGTGGGTGGGGTGTGTGTGTGTTAGGTGGGGAGGTGGGGCCAGGAGGTGAGGTGGCGTGCACTGATTGGGTGGGGTGAGGTGGAGGGGGTTGGGTAGGATAGGGCTGGGTAGGTTATTTGGTGGAAAAGGTTTTGGGTGGTTCTGGGGTAGGTAGGATTTTTATCTAGATGTGGCCGGCTGGGCTTTCGGGCCTGGCTGGCTGCCTTCCAAAAATAATTTAAATATTTTATTTATTAAAACGAGCCTTTTGTAAATCGTTGGTAGACGAAACAAAATATTCCAGAGGCCCGGGGTTTTAATTTGAATAGAGACGGGAATATTTAGAAAAACAAAACTAGGCGTTTCGAAAATAGTTTTAGACAAATCCATGCAAGATGATGACGATGCTCAAATGCAATATGGTATGATGACATGAGCATGCGGTCATGATGATGGAATGCACAAAAACACATCGATTTTCTAGTAGTGGTTTTAGCGGGGCGCCACAATACGTGGAGGCATATTCTTGGGAATATGCCTCTTCCCAAAATAGCAAACCAACCGGGTCTCGTTTGCCATCGTAAGCCATGCAGAGGCTACGTAAGCCTGTGCGGTGCTAGCGTCAGCCGACATAGGCTGCGTCACCTTTGTCGGCGACGCCTCGCTAGTCCCTTCCTCTATTCGCTTCGCTCAAGTTTCAGTGCACAGAGGTCACCTTTTGACCAGTGAGATACCTTCCTTCTCTTGCAAGCTTGGTATAATCCGGCCGCGTGGGTACCTGCATACAAATTACAAATAGCCCGACGGCATACGACATACGTCAGCCGGGACTTAGTTTGGTGTACATCCTCTGGGCCGGGTTACTATGTAAGTAGGCCTGCCTTGAGGTGACCCGGCTAGCTTTCGCTTTGATCTTGCCCTACCTCGGCTAACTCGGCTTTTATACCCCGACGTGACCCTACCCTGGGGTATCCCCCCAACATGTGGTTTAAGGAAAGAAGGCACATCCAATGACTTTGGTGGTAGTTTAGGAAAAGAACACACATGCAATGACTCTGGTGGATCAATGTGGTTTAGGAAAGGAACACATATGCAATGACACTAGTGGTGGTTTAGGAAAGGAAGACACATGCAATGACTGTGGTGGTAGTTTAGGAAAATAACACACATGCAATGACTCTGGTCGATCCATGTGGTTTAGGAAAATAAGACACATGAAATAACTCTGGTAGTGGTTTAGGGATGGAACACACATGCAATAACTCTGGTGGTGGTTTAGGAAAACAACACACATCCAATGACTCTGGTGGATCCACGTGGTTTAGGAAAAGAAGACACTTGCAATGACTCTGGTGGTGGTTTAGGGAAGGAACACACATGCAATGACTCTGGTGGATCAATGTGGTTTAGGAAAAGAAGACACATGCAATGACTCTGGTGGTGATTTAGGAAAAGAACACACATGCAATGACTCTGGTGGTGGTTTAGTAAAGGAACACACATGCAATGATTCTACTGGTGATTGAGGAAAGGAAGACACATGCATTGACTCTGGTGGTGGTTTAGGAAAAGAACACACATGCAATGACTCTGGTGTATCAATGTGGATTAGGAAAGGAAGACACATGCAATGACTCTAGTGGTGATTTAGGAAAGGAAGACACATGCAATGACTCTAGTGGTGGTTTAGAAAAATAAAAAAAACATGTAATGTCTCTGGTGGATCAATGTGGTTAGGAAAGGAACACACATGCAATGAATCTAGTGGTTTTTTATGAAAAGAAAACACATGCAATGACTGTGGTGGATCGATGTGGTCTAGGAAAGGAACACACATGCAATGACTCTGGTGGTGGTTTAGGAAAATAACACACATGCAATGACTCTGGTGGATCAATGTTGTTTAGGAAAGGAACACAGATGCAATGACTCTAGTCATCATTTAGGAAAGGAAGACACATGCAATGACTCTGGTGGTGGTTTAGGAAAAGAACACACATGCAATGACACTAGTAGTGGTTTAGGAAAGGAAGAGACATGCAATGACTCTAGTGGTGGTTTAGGAAAGGAACAAACATGTAATAACTCTAGTGGTGGTTGATGAAAGGAAGACACATGCAATGACTTTAGTGGTGGTTTAGGAAAAGAAGAGATGTGTTGTGACTTTGGTGGTGGTTTAGGAAAAGAACACACATGCAATGACTCTAGTGGTGGTTTAGGAAAAGAAGACACATGCCATAACTCTCTTGGTAGTTTAGGAAAAGAACATATGTGCATTGATTCTAGTGGATCAATGTGGTTTATGAAAGGAGCACCCATGTAATGACTCTAGTGGTGGTTTAGGAAAGGAAGACACATGCAATGACCCTAGTGGTGGTTTAGTAAACGAAGACACATGCATGACACTGGTGGTGGTTTAGGAAAAGAACACACATGCAATGACTATGGTGGATCCATGTGGTTTAGGAAAGGAAGACGCATGCAATGACTCTGGCGGTGGTTTAGGATAACATCACACATGCAATGACTCTGGTGGATCCATGTGGTTTATGAAAAGAAGACACATGCAATGACTGTGGTGGTGGTTTAGGGAAGGAAGAGACATGCAATGACTCTTGTGGTGGTTTAGGGAATAAACATACATGCAATGACTCCGGTGGTGGTTTATGAAAGGAACGTACATACAATGACTCTAGTGGATCAATGTGGTTTAGGAATGAACCTAGTGGTGTTTTAGGAAAAGACACATAGAATGACTCTGGTGGTAGTCTAGGAAAAGAACACACATGCAATAACTCTGGTGGATCCATGTGGTTTAAGAAAATATGAGACATGCAATGACTCTGGTGGTGGTTTAGGAAAGGAACAAACATGCAATGACTCTGGTGGTGGTTTAGAAAAAGAACACACATGCCATGACTCTGGTGGATCCATATGGTTTAGGAAAAGAAGACACATGCAATGACTCTGGTGGATCCATGAGGTTTAGGAAAAGAAGACACATGCAATGACTCTGGTGGTGGTTTAGGAAAAGAACACACAACCAATGACTCTGGTGGATCAATGTTGTCTAGGAAAGGAACACACATGCAATGACTCTGGTGGTGGTTTACGAAAGGAACACACATGCAATGACTCCAGTGGGGGTTTAGGAAAGGAAGACACATGCAATGACTCTGGTGGTGGTTTAGGAAAACAAGACACATGCAATGACTCTGGTGGCTCAATGTGGTTTGGGAAAGGAACACACATGAAATGACTCTATTGGTTGTTTAGGAAAGGAAGACACATGCAATGACTCTGATGGATCCATGTGGTTTAGGAAAAGAAGACATATGAAATGACTCTGGTGGTGCTTTAGGAAAAGAACACACATGGAATGACTCTAGTGGTGGTTTAGGAAAAGAACACGCATGCAATGAATCTAGTAGATCAATGTGGTTTAGGAAAGTAACACACATGGAATGACTCTAGTGGAGGTTTTGGAAAGGAAGACACATGCAATGACTGTGGTGGTGGTTTAGGAAATGAACACACATGCAATGACTCTACTGGATCAATGTAGTCTAGGAAAGGAACACACATACAATGACTCTAGTGGTGGTTTAGGAAAATAACACACTTCCAAATACTCTAGGGGTGGTTTAGGAAAGGAACACACATGCAATGTCTCTAGTGGTCGTTTAGGAAAGGAAGGCATATGCAATGACTGTAGTGGTGGTATAGGAAAAGAACACATACGCAATGACTCTGGTGGATCAATGTGGTTTAGGAAAGGGACAAACATGCAATGCCTCTAGTGGTGGTTTAGGAAAGCAAGACACATGCAATGACTCTGGTGCTGGTTTAGGAAAAGAACACACATGCAATGACACTGGTGGATCCATGTGTTTTAGGAAATGAAGACACAAGCAATGACTCTAGCGGTGGTTTAGCAAAGGAACACACATGGAATGACTCTGGTGGATCTATGTGTTTTGGAAAAAGAAGACACATGCAATGGCTCTTGTGGTGGTTTAGGAAAATAACACACATGTAATGACTCTGGTGGATCCATGTGGTTTAGGAAAAGAAGACACAAACAATGACTCTATTGGTGATTTAGGAAAGGAACACACATGGAATGACTCTATTGGATCTAAATGGTTTAGGAAAAGAAGACACATGCAATGACTCTGGTGGTGGTTTATGAAAATAACAAACATGCAATGACTCTGGTGGATCAATGTGGTTTAGGAAAGGAACACACATGCAATGACTATAGTGGTGGTTTTGGAAAGGAAGACACATGCAATGACTCTAGTGGTGGTTTAGGAAAATAACACACGTGCAATGACTCTAGTGGATCCATGTGGTTTAGGAAAATAAGACACATGCAATGACTCTTGTGGTGGTATAGGAAAAGAACACACATGGAATGAATCTGGTGGATCCATGTGGTTTGGGAA
Source organism: Avena eriantha (assembly GCA_910589775.1). Lineage (NCBI taxonomy): Eukaryota > Viridiplantae > Streptophyta > Magnoliopsida > Poales > Poaceae > Avena > Avena eriantha. The sequence continues at coordinate 79,889,725 of OU342740.1, forward strand.
AAGAAGACATGTGAAATGGCTCTGGCGGTGGTTTAGGAACAGAACACACATGCAATGAATCTGGTGGTGGTTTAGGAAAGGAACACACATGCAATGATTCTACTGGTGATTGAGGAAAGGAAGACACATCCATTGACTCTAGTGGTGGTTTAGGAAAAGAACACACATGCAATGACTCTGGTGTATCAATGTGGATTAGGAAAGGAAGACACATGCAATGACTCTAGTGGTGATTTAGGAAATGAAGACACATGCAATGACTCTGGTGGTGGTTTAGAAAAATAAAAAAACATGTGATGACTCTGGTGGATCAATGTGGTTAGGAAAGGAACACATGCAATGAATCTAGTGGTTGTGTATGAAAAGAAAACACATGCAATGACTCTGGTGGATCGATGTGGTCTAGGAAAGGAACACACATGCAATGACTCTGGCGGTGGTTCAGGAAAATAACACACATGGAATGACTCTGGTGGATCAATGTGGTTTAGGAAAGGAACACACATGCAATGACTCTAGTCATCGTTTAGGAAAGGAAGACACATGCAATGACTCTGGTGGTGGTTTAGGAAAAGAACACACATGCAATGACACTAGTAGTGGTTTAGGAAAGGAAGAGACATGCAATTACTCTAGTGGTGGTTTAGGAAAGGAACAAACATGTAATAACTCTAGTGGTGGTTTATGAAAGGAAGACACATGCAATGACTTTAGTGGTGGTTTAGGAAAAGAAGAGACGTGTTGTGACTTTGGTGGTGGTTTAGGAAAAGAACACACGTGCAATGACTCTAGTGGTGGATTAGGAAAAGAAGACACATGCCATAACTCTCTTGGTGGTTTAGGAAAATAACATACGTGCAATGATTCTAGTGGATCAATGTGGTTTATGAAAGGAGCACCCATGTAATGACTCTAGTGGTGATTTAGGAAAGGAAGACACATGCAATGACCCTAGTGGTGGTTTAGTAAAGGAAGACACATGCATGACACTGGTGGTGGTTTAGGAAAAGAACACACATGCAATGACTATGGTGGATCCATGTGGTTTAGGAATGGAAGACACATGCAATGACTTTGGCGGTGGTTTAGGATAACATCACACATGCAATGACTCTGGTGGATCCATGTGGTTTATGAAAAGAAGACACATGCAATGCCTGTGGTGGTGGTTTAGGGAAGGAAGAGACATGCAATGACTCTTGTGGTGGTTTAGGGAATAAACATACAGGCAATGACTCCGGTGGTGGTTTATGAAAGGAACGTACATACAATGACTCTAGTGGATCAATGTGGTTTAGGAAAGGTACACACATGGAATGAATCTAGTGGTGTTTTAGGAAAAGACACATAGAATGACTCTGGTGGTAGTCTAGGAAAAGAACACACATGCAATAACTCTGGTGGATCCATGTGGTTTAAGAAAATATGAGACATGCAATGACTCTGGTGGTGGTTTAGGAAAGGAACAAACATGCAATGACTCTGGTGGTGGTTTAGGAAAAGAACACACATGCCATGACTCTGGTGGATCCATATGGTTTAGGAAAAGAACACACATGCAATGACTCTGGTAGATCCATGAGGTTTAGGAAAAGAAGACACATGCAATGACTCTGGTGGTGGTTTAGGAAAAGAACACACAACCAATGACTCTGGTGGATCAATGTTGTCTAGGAAAGGAACACACATGCAATGACTCTGGTGGTGGTTTAGGAAAGGAACACACATGCAATGACTCCAGTGGGGGTTTAGGAAAGGAAGCCACATGCAATGACTCTGGTGGTGGTTTAGGAAAACAAGACACATGCAATGACTCTGGTGGCTCAATGTGGTTTGGGAAAGGAACACACATGCAATGACTCTAGTGGTTGTTTAGGAAAGGAAGGCACATGCAATTACTCTGATGGATCCATGTGGTTTAGGAAAAGAAGACACATGAAATGACTCTGGTGGTGCTTTAGGAAAAGAACACACATGGAATGACTCTCATGGTGGTTTAGGAAAAGAACACGCATGCAATGAATCTAGTAGATCAATGTGGTTTAGGAAAGTAACACACATGGAATGACTCTAGTGGAGGTTTTGGAAAGGAAGACACATGCAATGACTGTGGTGGTGGTTTAGGAAATGAACACACATGCAATGACTCTACTGTATCAATGTAGTCTAGGAAAGGAACACACATACAATGAATCTAGTGGTGGTTTAGGAAAATAACACACTTCCAAATACTCTGGGGGTGGTTTAGGAAAGGAACACACATGCAATGTCTCTACTGGTCGTTTAGGAAAGGAAGGCATATGCAATGACTGTAGTGGTGGTATAGGAAAAGAACACATACGCAATGACTCTGGTGGATCAATGTGGTTTAGGAAAGGAACAAACATGCAATGCCTCTAGTGGTGATTTAGGAAAGCAAGACACATGCAATGACTCTGGTGCTGGCTTAGGAAAAGAACACACATGCAATGACACTGGTGGATCCATGTGGTTTAGGAAATGAAGACACATGCAATGACTCTAGCGGTGGTTTAGCAAAGGAACACACATGGAATGACTCTGGTGGATCTATGTGGTTTAGAAAAAGAAGACACATGCAATGGCTCTTGTGGTGGTTTAGGAAAATAACAGACATGTAATGACTCTGGTGGATCCATGTGGTTTAGGAAAAGAAGACACATACAATGACTCTATTGGTGATTTAGGAAAGGAACACACATGGAATGACTCTATTGGATCTAAATGGTTTAGGAAAAGAAGACACATGCAATGACTCTGGTGGTGGTTTATGAAAATAACAAACACGCAATGACTCTGGTGGATCAATGTGGTTTAGGAAAGGAACACACATGCAATGACTATAGTGGTGGTTTTGGAAAGGAAGACACATGCAATGACTCTAGTGGTGGTTTAGGAAAATAACACACGTGCAATGACTCTAGTGGATCCATGTGGTTTAGGAAAATAGGACACATGCAATGACTCTTGTGGTGGTATAGGAAAAGAACACACATGGAATGAATCTGGTGGATCCATCTGGTTTAGGAAAAGAAGACATGTGAAATGGCTCTGGTGGTGGTTTAGGAACAGAACACACATGCAATGACTCTGGTGGTGGTTTAGGAAAGGAACACACATGCAATGATTCTACTGGTGATTGAGGAAAGGAAGACACATGCATTGACTCTGGTGGTGGTTTAGGAAAAGAACACACATGCAATGACTCTGGTGTATCAATGTGGATTAGGAAAGGAAGGCACATGCAATGACTCTAGTGGTGATTTAGGAAAGGAAGACACATGCAATGACTCTGGTGGTGGTTTAGAAAAATAAAAAAACATGTAATGACTCTGGTGGATCAATGTGGTTAGGAAAGGAACACACATGCAATGAATCTAGTGGTTGTTTATGAAAAGAAAACACATGCAATGACTCTGGTGGATCGATGTGGTCTAGGAAAGGAACACACATGCAATGACTCTGGCGGTGGTTTAGGAAAATAACACACATGCAATGACTCTGGTGGATCAATGTGGTTTAGGAAAGGAACACACATGCAATGACTCTAGTCATCGTTTAGGAAAGGAAGACACATGCAATGACTCTGGTGGTGGTTTAGGAAAAGAACACACATGCAATGACACTAGTAGTGGTTTAGGAAAGGAAGAGACATGCAATTACTCTAGTGGTGGTTTAGGAAAGGAACAAACATGTAATAACTCTAGTGGTGGTTTATGAAAGGAAGACACATGCAATGACTTTAGTGGTGGTTTAGGAAAAGAAGAGACGTGTTGTGACTTTGGTGGTGGTTTAGGAAAAGAACACACATGCAATGACTCTAGTGGTGGTTTAGGAAAAGAAGACACATGCCATAACTCTCTTGGTGGTTTAGGAAAAGAACATACTTGCAATGATTCTAGTGGATCAATGTGGTTTATGAAAGGAGCACCCATGTAATGACTCTAGTGGTGGTTTAGGAAAGGAAGACACATGCAATGACCCTAGTGGTGGTTCAGTAAAGGAAGACACATGCATGACACTGGTGGTGGTTTAGGAAAAGAACACACATGCAATGACTATGGTGGATCCATGTGGTTTGGGAAAGGAAGACACATGCAATGACTCTGGCGGTGGTTTAGGATAACATCACACATGCAATGACTCTGGTGGATCCATGTGGTTTATGAAAAGAAGACACATGCAATGACTGTGGTGGTGGTTTAGGGAAGGAAAAGACATGCAATGACTCTTGTGGTGGTTTAGGGAATAAACATACATGCAATGACTCCGGTGGTGGTTTATGAAAGGAACGTACATACAATGACTCTAGTGGATCAATGTGGTTTAGGAAAGGTACACACATGGAAGGAATCTAGTGGTGTTTTAGGAAAAGACACATAGAATGACTCTGGTGGTAGTCTAGGAAAAGAACTCTGGTGGATCCATGTGGTTTAAGTAAATATGAGACATGCAATGACTCTGGTGGTGGTTTAGGAAAGGAACAAACATGCAATAACTCTGGTGGTGGTTTAGGAAAAGAACACACATGCCATGACTCTGGTGGATCCATGTGGTTTAGATAAAGAAGACACATGCAATGACTCTGGTGGATCCATGAGGTTTAGGAAAAGAAGACACATGCAATGACTCTGGTGGTGGTTTAGGAAAAGAACACACAACCAATGACTCTGGTGGATCAATGTTGTCTAGGAAAGGAACACACATGCAATGACTCTGGTGGTGGTTTAGGAAAGGAACACACATGCAATGACTCTAGTGGTGGTTTAGCAAAGGAAGACACATGCAATGACTCTGGTGGTGGTTTAGGAAAACAAGACACATGCAATGACTCTGGTGGCTCAATGTGGTTTGGGAAAGGAACGCACATGCAATGACTCTAGTGGTTGTTTAGGAAAGGAAGACACATGCAATGACTCTCATGGATCCATGTGGTTTAGGAAAAGAAGACACATGAAATGACTCTGGTGGTGGTTTAGGAAAAGAGCACACATGGAATGACTCTGGTGGATCAATGTTTTCTAGAAAAGGAACACACATGCAATGACTCTGGTGGTGGTTTAGGAAAGGAACACACATGCATTGACTCCAGTCGTGGTTTAGGAAAGGAAGACACATGCAATGACTCTGGTGGTGGTTTAGGAAAACAAGACACATGCAATGACTCTGGTGGCTCAATGTGGCTTGGGAAAGGAACATACATGCAATGACTCTACTGGTTGTTTACGAATGGAAGA
>OU342740.1:79895979-80005466 GCA_910589775.1 Avena eriantha
GTGGTTTAGGAAAAGAACACACATGCAATGACTCTGCTGGACCCATGTGGTTTCGGAAAACAAGACACATGCAATGACTCTCGTGGTGCTTTAGGAAAGGAACACACATGAATGACTCTGGTGGATCCATGTGGTTTAGGAAAAGAATACACATATAATGACTATGGTGGTGGTTTAGGAAAATAACACACATGCAATGACTATGGTGGTGGTTTAGGAAAAGAACACGCATGCAATGACTCAAGTGGATCAATGTTGTTTACGAAAGGAACACACATGCAATGCCTCTAGTGGTGGTTTAGGAAAGGAAGACACATGCAATGACTCTGGTGGTGGTTTAGGAAAAGAACACATGTGCAATGATTCTAGTGGATCAATGTGGTTTAGGAAAGGAAGACACATGCAATGACTCTAGTGGTGGTTGAGGAAAGGAAGACACATGCAATGACTCTAGTGGTGGTTTAGGATAGGAAGACACATGCATGACTCTGGTGGTGGTTTAGGAAAACAACACACATGCAATGACTCTGGTGGATCGATGTGGTTTAGGAAAATAAGACACATGCAATGAGACTGGTGGTGGTTTAGGGAAGGAACACACATGTAATGACTCTCGTGGTGGTTTTAGAAAATAACACAAATGCAATGACTCTTGTGGATCCATGTGGTTTAGGAAAGGAAAACACATGCAATGACTCTGGTGGTGGTTTAGGATAAGATCACACATGCAATGACTCTGGTGGATCCATGTGGTTTAGGAAAAGAAGACACATGCAATGACTCTGGTGGTGGTTTACCGAATGTACATACATGCAATGACTATTGTGGTGGTTTAGGGAAAGAACACACATGCAATGACTCTAGTGGTGGTTTAGGAAAGGAACACACATACAATGACTCTGGTGGATCAATGTGGTTAAGGAAGGGAACACACATGCAATGATTCTAGTGGTGTTTTAGGAAAGGAAGACACATGCAATGACAATGGTGTTGGTTTAGGAAAAGAACACACATGCAATGACTCTGGTGGATCCATGTGGTTTAGGAAAAATATGACACATGCAATGACTCTGTTGGTGGTTTAGGAAAATATGAGACATGCAATGACTCTGGTGGTGGTTTAGGAAAGGAACACACATGCAATGACTCTGGTGGTGGTTTAGGAAAAGAACACACACGCAATGACTATGGTGGATCCATGTGGTTTATGAAATGAAGAAACATGCAATGACTCTGGTGGATCCATGTGGTTTAGGAAAAGAAGACACATGCAATGACTCTAGTGGTGCTTTAGGAAAAGAACACACATCCAATGACTCTGGTGGCTCAATGTGGTTTGGGAAAGGAACACACATGCAATGACTCTAGTGGTTATTTAGGAAAGGAAGACACATGCAATGACTCTGATGGATCCATGTGGTTTAGGAAAAGAAGACACATGAGATGACTCTGGTGGTGGTTTAGGAAAAGAACACACATGGAATGACTCTGGTGGTGGTTTAGGAAAAGAACACGCATGCAATGAATCTAGTAGATCAATGTGTTTTAGGAAAGTAAGACACATGGAATGACTATAGTGGAGGATTAGGAAAGGAAGACACATGCAATGACTCTGGTGGTGGTTTAGGAAAGGAACACACATGCAATGACTCTACTGGATCAATCTAGTCTAGGAAAGGACACACATGCAATGACTCTTGTGGTGGTTTAGGAAAATAACACACTTGCAAATACTCTGGTGGTGGTTTAGGAAAGGAACACACATGCAATGTCTCTAGTAGTCGTTTAGGAAAGGAAGGCAGATGCAATGACTGTAGTGGTGGTATAGGAAAAGAACACATACGCAATGACTCTGGTGGATCAATGTGGTTTAGGGAAGGAACAAACATGCAATGCCTCTAGTGGTGGTTTAGGAAAGCAAGACACATGCAATGACTCTGGTGGTGGTTTAGGAAAAGAACACACATGCAATGACACTGGTGGATCCATGGCGTTTAGGAAATGAAGACACATGCAATGACTCTAGCGATGGTTTAGCAAAGGAACACACATGGAATGATTCTGGTGGATCTATGTGGTTTAGAAAAATAAGACACATGCAATGGCACTTGTGGTGGTTTAGGAAAATAACACACATGTAATGACTCTGGTGGATCCATGTGGTTTAGGAAAAGAAGACACATACAATGACTCTGTTGGTGGTTTTGGAAAGGAAGACACATGCAATGATTCTAGTGGTAGTTTAGGAAAATAACACACGTGCAATGACTCTAGTGGATCCGTGTGGTTTAGGAAAATAAGACACATGCAATGACTCTTGTGGTGGTATAGGAAAAGAACACACATGGAATGAATCTGGTGGATCCATGTGGTTTAGGAAAAGAAGACATGTGCAATGGCTCTGGTGGTGGTTTAGGAACAGAACACACATGCAATGACTCTAGTGGATAAATGTGGTTTAGTAAATGAACACACATGCAATGACTCTAGTGGTGGTTTAGGAAAGTAAGACACATGCAATGACTCTCGTGGTGGTCTAGGAAAGGAAGACACATGTAATGACTCTAGTGGTGGTTTAGGATAGGAAGACACATGCATGAATCTAGTGGTGGTTTAGGAAAACAACACACATGCAATGACTCTGCTGGATCTATGTGGTTTAGGAAAAGAAGACACATGCAATGGCTCTTGTGGTTGTTTAGGAAAATAACACACATGCAATGACTCTGGTGGATCCATGTGGTTTAGGAAAAGAAGACACATGAAATGACTCTGTTGGTCGTTTATGCAAATAATAAACTTGGAATGACTCTAGTGGATCAATGTGGTTTAGGAAAGGAACACATATGCAATGACTCTAGTGGTGGATTAGGAAAGGAAGACACATGCAATGACTCTAGCGGTGGTTTAGGAAAAGAACACACGTGCAATGACTCTAGTGGATCCAGGTGGTTTAGAAAAATAAGACACATGCAATGACTCTTGTGGTGTTATAGGAAAAGAACACACATGGAATGAATCTGGTGGATCCCTGTGGTTTAGGAAAAGAAGACACACGCAATGGCTCTGGTGGTGGTTTAGGAAAAGCACACACATGCAATGACTCTGGTGGATAAATGTGGTTTATTAAAGGAACACACATGCAATGACTCTAGTGGTGGTTTAGGAAAGGAAGGAACATGCAATTACTCTGGTGGTGGTTTAGGAAAAGAACACACATGCAATGACTCTGCTGGACCCATGTGGTTTCGGAAAACAAGACACATGCAATGACTCTCGTGGTGCTTTAGGAAAGGAACACACATGGAATGACTCTGGTGGATCCATGTGGTTTAGGAAAAGAATACACATATAATGACTATGGTGGTGGTTTAGGAAAATAACACACATGCAATGACTATGGTGGTGGTTTAGGAAAAGAACACGCATGCAATGACTCAAGTGGATCAATGTTGTTTACGAAAGGAACACACATGCAATGCCTCTAGTGGTGGTTTAGGAAAAGGAATACACATGCAATGACTCTGGTGGTGGTTTAGGAAAAGAACACATGTGCAATGATTCTAGTGGATCAATGTGGTTTAGGAAAGGAAGACACATGCAATGACTCTAGTGGTGGTTGAGGAATGGAAGACACATGCAATGACTCTAGTGGTGGTTTAGGATACGAAGACACCTGCATGACTCTGGTGGTGGTTTAGGAAAACAACACACATGCAATGACTCTGGTGGATCGATGTGGTTTAGGAAAATAAGACACATGCAATGAGACTGGTGGTGGTTTAGGGAAGGAACACACATGTAATGACTCTTGTGGTGGTTTTAGAAAATAACACAAATGCAATGACTCTTGTGGATCCATGTGGTTTAGGAAAGGAAAACACATGCAATGACTCTGGTGGTGGTTTAGGATAAGATCACACATGCAATAACTGGTGGATCCATGTGGTTTAGGAAAAGAAGACACATGCAATGACTCTGGTGGTGGTTTACCAAATGTACATACATGCAATGACTCTTGTGGTGGTTTAGGGAAAGAACACACATGCAATGACTCTAGTGGTGGTTTAGGAAAGGAACACACATACAATGACTCTGGTGGATCAATGTGGTTAAGGAAGGGAACACACATGCAATGATTCTAGTGGTGTTTTAGGAAAGGAAGACACATGCAATGACTCTGGTGTTGGTTTAGGAAAAGAACACACATGCAATGACTCTGGTGGATCCATGTGGTTTAGGAAAAATATGACACATGCAATGACTCTGTTGGTGGTTTAGGAAAATATGACACATGCAATGACTCTGGTGGTGGTTTAGGAAAGGAACACACATGCAATGACTCTGGTGGTGGTTTAGGAAAAGAACACACGCAATGACTATGGTGGATCCATGTGGTTTATGAAATGAAGAAACATGCAATGACTCTGGTGGATCCATGTGGTTTAGGAAAAGAAGACACATGCAATGACTCTAGTGGTGCTTTAGGAAAAGAACACACATCCAATGAATTTGGTGGATCAATGTGGTCTAGGAAAGGACACACATACAATGACTCTGGTGGTGGTTTAGGAAAGGAAGACACATGCAATGACTCTAGTGGTGGTTTAGGAAAGGAAGACACATGCAATGACGCTGGTGGTGGTTTAGGAAAACAAAACACATGCAAGGACTCTGGTGGATCCATGTGGTTTACGAAACTAAGACACATGCAATGACTTTAGTGGTGGTTTAGGAATAGAACACACATGCAATGACTCTGTTGTATCCATGTGGTTAGGAAAAGAAGACACATGCAATGACTCTGGTGGTGGTTTATGAAAAGAACACGCATGAAATGACTCTGGTGGTGGTTTAGGAAAAGAACACGCATGCAATTAGTCTAGTGGATCAATGTGGTTTAGGAAAGTAACACACATGCAATGACTCTAGTTGTGGTTTAGAAAAGGAAGACACATGCAATGACTCTGGTGGTGGGTTAGGAAAGGAACACACATGCAATTACTCTGGTGGATCAATGTATTCTAGGAAAGTAACACACTTGCAATGAATCTAGTGGTGGTTTAGGAAAAGAACACACTTGCAGATACTCTGGTGGTGGTTTAGGAAACGAACACACATGCAATGACTCTAGTGGTCATTTAGGAAAGGAAGGCATATGAAATGATTGTATTGGTGGTATAGGAAAAGAACACATATACAATGACTCTGGTGGATCAATGTGGTTTAGGAAAGGAACACACATGCAATTACTATAGTGGTGTTTTAGGAATGGAAGACACATGCAATGACTCTGGTGGTGGTTTAGTAAAAGAACACACATGCAATGACTCTGGTGGATCCAAGTGGTTTAGGAAAAGAAGACACACGCAATGTCTCTAGCGGTGGTTTAGGAAAGTAACACACATGGAATGACTCTGGTGGATCTATGTGGTTTAGGAAAAGAAGACACATGCAATGACTCTTGTGGGGCCCCGAATTAATCCTCCTAGAATCCCTGTTATGTATACAACCACGATCCCATGATCAGTTAGATTGGGCACATAACAGACAAATATCAAAGTAAACATCCAATACATGACGAATACATGTCATACCTTAGTTTCCATTATGGCTACATCGATCAACAATAGAGGAACTTCATTAACCGTAGAGCCCGAGCCATGCCTTAACCTACAGGGAACTAAATGGGAGAACGTCCTAGCTTGCTTAGCCATCAACTTCCTCCTCTTCTTGATATCCGACCAAGATAATAGTTAGGGACAATGCCAGTGAGTACTTTGAATGTACTCGCAAACCACCTTAAGTTAACAATAATAACAAGAGGATATGCATTATGGCTGTGGTAGTATGAGGACTCCAAGAGAGGTTCTTTGTTGAAAACCTTTATAAAACATTTTGGAAACCTTTTGAAAAGTTTTTTAAACACTAGGATTGGGGTATCCATTTATTCCCGTCCTTAGGTCATCCCACGACCAAACTCCTTTCTCCTCCTTCCGACCATCCCATGGTCAAAACCTTTCTCCTATACGACTATCCCATGGTCAAAACATTTCCAAAGCCATTTCTTTTCCGAAATCCTTTTTGAAAACAAAACTAGCACAACTCTACAACAACCTTCCCAACCGTCCATGACCGCGGACACGGGTATTCAAGTAGATTTACAGTCTGTAGAGGTTGCACACATTACCCACACCATCCGGGTACACTACCCCGATCTACACTGATCGTGGGTCGAGTAACCGATCAAGACTCTCCGGATGCCCACTCTAATATAAGTGCCTACCCTATGAGTGTTACTCCCCTCAAAACCGGTACGTCAGGTACCGAGGACCAACCGAAGCGCATTTTACACTTTACACAGTGGGCACTTTCAATGAGGGGCTCATAGTAACGCCTGGCTGCCTGTAGACAGTTCGTTCCTTCTCCAAGTCGATGTCCCACATGGAACTTTAAGGGAGAAAGCCCAGCCTCCGAGGATCGCCATCCCCTATAGTAGTTGCGAGGCAGCTTATACAAGAATAGACAAACCTCAAATCTAGCTCTGTCCCATTCCAGAGTAATGTGGTTGCACAGGGTTAATTGTTCTAGCAAAACTGCAAAGAACCGGGTGCGTTTTCGTAAACCTTTTTGCCTCCATATTTCCTTCAGCATTTTGTATACAAAACCTTTTTCTTGCTCAACATCTCTTGGGAGGTCCCACCTCACCAAGGTTTTACCAAAAGACATTTGGCAAAAACTTTGTCAGGGGTCTTCCCATCCTCTAGTTTTGCTTCGGCTAAATCGAGATCTCCAAAGGGTATGGTTTAATACACCATCTACCATACTAGGGACAAGTAGGAGTCATCAAGGGATGGGTTGTACTTAATAGTACAAAAGTGTAATAGTTCGGAGGAACCAAACCACTACCATATATATATACACATCAACATATAGTAATTCAGTGTAGTTTTAATAAACAGTAGATAAAACATGCATAAGTAAAACATTAGGACAAGGCTTATGAGCAAGAAGGTGGCTTGCCTGATGATCAGTAATATGGCAGTATGTCCCTGGGCTTCATCCTTAGATAACCAAGAATACCAATACCAATAATAAACAATTCGTCTGATCTCCGATTTAATCGCATCTAGCGTCGATAGGGAACACATGCAAACAAGAAAAGGGCACAATAAAGACAAGGCCTACAATCAACAAGACAATACATTAAGATAACATACGCACATCATTCAAAACAATAGGTTTTGATAAATTGAGTTTGTTGCAAATGGGAAGAAAATGGAAAGACATTTGTGGAACTTGTTTAATAATTTAGTTGCCAAATACCACCTAATAAAAGGGGTTTTGAACTCAGGCTTGGGTCTGTATGATATCAATGTAGAAAAATGATATCAACATGTAGGTAGACGAATAAAAAGACCAACAAAAATGGTTTCGTGATTTTATCACTTTTCTTCAATTTCTTATGAATTTTTCTAGTGATAAAAGCTCTAGTTTAAGGAAATAATTCACCAGAAAAGTTCTAGAGCTCCAACAATTATTTACTTCGGTGGTTAAGTAGGGTTTTATGTAATGATTCATTTATAGTTGGAATAATGTCAAAAAATTTACCAGAATGCCCTCAGGAAATTCCCAAAGGTACTTATCGAGGGTTTTTGTCTTTTTACCCGATTAATTATACAAACGCTTTTGAGTTGATTCCAAGGGCACAAGGAAGGTATTTAGAATACCTTTCTGTAGGAATTTGATTCTATCTTTTTGGAGTTCTCAAACTCCTGGAATGATTTATCTAGTGATAATACCACTTACAGAAGAATTTAATTCACTAAAATTCAGCAGAGGGTCTATAAATCCTTATCTGCTGGTTTTGGATAGGTATAGATGGGCCACTTCTCTGGGAGATAGATTTAGCCTAATAGGTGTTGTAGATATGCCTAGGGAATTTTCTAAAGTCAGAACTGGACGGATTTTGTTATTTTTACCAATGTTAAAACATAGTTCACCTTGACATGAGGCCTATGCTAATTGATGGGTATAGTAATTCCCTTCCATGAGAACTTTGGTTCATCCTAGATAATTATGTACAACTCCCTGATAAATTTATTTAGTGATTAAGATACCTTTTATTAGATTAATTTCCAGTAAATAATGAAAATTACTTTTGTTAAAAGAATAGTTCTACATGTTGGACAAAACACACATGAACATGATAAAAATTCTATTTGGGCAAAGTACCCAATTTTCCATTTTCATATAGATTTAAACTAGACAGCTATTTAACTGATCTGGCAAAATGTTTAAAGAAAAACAAAGAAAAGAAACGAGGCAGGGGCTGCTGGGCCGGATTTGGTGACCGCGGGCCGCCCAACAACAAAGCTGGCCCACCCGGCTTCTCTCCATTCAGGAGGAGGCGGTTTCGAACCTGACGGGTGGGATCAAGTGAGGATCGACGGACAGGGTTAGTCGTCCACCTCTGTCCAGGCGGCAATGCGGGGCTAACCCTAGGCACGGCGGGCGGCGGCGGCGAGCTCACCTGGGGCGCCGGGAGGAGGCGAGGATGGGCGGAGGCGACGCGGTGCTCGACGATGGTCCCGGCGATGGGCGGCAAGGCTGGGTTTGACGTGGTATCTGGCTCGCGCGAGGACGCCCGAGAGCGATCTCGTTGGAGCTCGACGGCGGTGATGGTAGGGGCAGTCCCTGGCCAAAAGAAGAGTAGGATTATATAGAGGAGGAGAAGGAAGTCAAATTGCAGTGACATGCAGAGGGAGATGAGCAAGGGAGAGGGGGACTAGCTCATCTTCTTGTCAATGGCCGAGAGCTGATTCCTCCTTTTCCTGGGAGAGGCAGAGAAGGGAAGAGGATGGGAAGCTCTGAGGTGGTAAGTGGGAGCGAGAGTAGTGGAATGAGGGGTAGAGGGAGGTGCGGGGTGGCCTCTGGCCTTTAAAACCGAGAGAGGGTAGTCCATGGTGGACTAGGCTCATTTGGGGGAAAAGGGGAGGGGTGGTGGTCAGCTATTGGGCATCAAGGGAGGTGGAGTGGAGGGTGCGGTGCCAGGGACCGGAGGAGGAGCCGTGTATCTAACCCAGGAGCCTTGGATGCTCCACCTTTTTCTCCTCGGGTGAAAAGAAAGGAGGGGAGTGGGAGGAGTCTAGGGAGAGCTAGGGAAGCTTTCAGTGGTGCAGAGGGGAGGGAAGTGGGGTCATGAATTGACTAGAGAGGGAGTGAGGCGTGCTGCAGCTGCTGTGGTGATTACTCCACAAGATATGCAAGATATGGTGTTTCTCTCACTTTCTTGCTCCAAGAGCTAAAGACAAAAGGATAGCCTTGCTACAGTGTATTGCTACAGGGATCACGACCAGGGGTGTGAGGGGTGCTGTAGAGAGGTGTTGGTCAAGCTTTTGATGAGGGTTGGAGGTGGTTTGAGTAGTGGATTTGATTAGTTGGCATAATTGGTCAATTTAATGTTTATGAAGGAAGTACATGGATGTAGTCTTTATAAAATGAGGGAATGGTACTAGTGGGTAGATACAGTCAAGGTACCCCTCCTAGAATTATTTGAGATTTTTCAAAGGAGTTTTAGTCCACTTAAATCTATTTATTCAAAAACTGCAGAAGTGAAGTTTTGGAGCTCATTTGATATTTTTACATTGTACCTTGTTTCATTTTGATGTGAGGTCGTCCCAAATGTGAATACACACTTAGGATAATTTTCCCGAGATTTATTGAGGATTAAAAGTATTTTAAACTATTATTATTCCATTTCTGCCATTGAAGTAAATAGCCAAAAAGAAATAATAAAGTTATTCAAAAATATTTATTTTTGAGATGGGAAGGTAGGTTATGATATATGGATCTAAATTGAGCTAAAATTTGTGGAAGTGTTTTGGCAAAAACCAACTTTCCTTTATAGGAGTTGTGAGGTTTTTGTTAGTTAAAGGGAGTAAATGGGTTGTGGGGCCTTAATAAATATGGGTAATATTTGATAAATCTTGATGATCAAGGGAGATGATGTAGACAAGGTGGAACAAGCATTTGAAACCTTGGGATTGGAGAATCCAAGTTGATTTTGGTGAAAACTAGAGATTTAAGGATCTTGGGTAAGATTGTTTTCATGCCACCAAAACCTTGTTGGATCTTGGATCTCAGATCTCCCCTTGGGGCGTGGGATAGATGGATGTATAGACCAAGTGATTTACATCAACATGGTACAGAATTTTGGGCTTGATCATGTTTGAGCTCTCCAAGGATTGTTTCCAAACTTTGAATAAAATGAGCCTGCCAAAGCAGATTATCAACTGGCCTTCAAAACCTTGTGGGTTTAAGCAGCACAAGAATCGAATTGGAACAAATGAAGTAGGTAATGATATACCTATATAAGTAGAACACGACCATGCAAGGTCCATAGAAGGTTGGATGATGGTGTGAGCTTCTGTCAAAGTAGGCATCTTGACTAGATTTGCAGGAAAAGTTATTTTCTTGCCTGCAAAACCATCAAGAACATGTGGGTTGGAGGATGATCTAACCAAGGGAAATAGTGGGCCTTGGTAGTACTTATGATGGTTAACAAGTTGGTTCAAATTCATTTTCAAAAATGCACAAGGGTTAAAAAAAGATACATTCAAAAAGGTGATTTTGAAGCAGTTTCTAGACTTGGTCAAATTTGGCAGTTTTGAGGATTTTGACTAGAGTATGAGAGGGGCTGTTTTTGATGGGTTGCAAGGTACCAAAGAATCATCAAGGGGATGATGTTGAAGTGTGGAATGAGTAGGAAGGATCCTTGCTTGATACTGGTCTTCATTGACTTGGAAGCTTCTAGAATTAGATCACTTCAGAGCTGATCTGGTTAAGGGTTTTAGATGATCACCTAGTATCTAGAGATTAGATCCAGATTGTATTCTTGCTTAGGGTTTGGTGATTTTAGAGTATCTTGATCCTAGTGGATGATCTCCTAGAGTAGCTCATACTACTTCTAAGCAATCAAGTCAAACAGCAGATCAAGGCAACTCATCTTACAAACAATTCAACTACTATTAGGGTTACCATGAAGCCTAGCTCGAGGTAAGGATGGGTATTTTGAAAAGGCCGCGGTTTGGATAAGATGAGAGTCCTTGGTATCTCTACCAAGAGTAGAATTCAAAAGCTTTAAAAGGAGATTTTGGGGAAACCTAGAGATAAGATTAGTTGAAGGTTCTGTCTTGAAAACATAGGGATATTATATTATATACCTCTCCATAGTTTTGTCAATAGAAGCTACTAAAGTAGTTTTGGTTACGTAAGCATCTTGGCTCATGTTTTGAAATGACAGAACATTTGATCATATGTAAAATGAGCCAGGATGGTTTTTTTAAATAGCTTTTGTCAACTGAGGTTGAGCTAAGGAGTAGATCATCTGTGGCACATTCAGAGGCATAACCACAGACAACAACCAGCAAACACTGCAACACTTAATAAAAAAAGTTTTTGTTCCCCCTGTTTTTTGAATTCTGGACAACTAATTAGGGTTTCTAAAATTGGAATGTTACAGACCTTTTCCCTTAAAAGAATCTCGTCCCGAGATTCAGGAGAGCAGGGTTAGGGGATTTTGAGTCGGGTTGATACTAGGTGTCTTACGCGTCCTATCTTATGGTACCCGTCCTTGGAATTGACTACTCTGTCGATGAGGTTGAGCTTCATTTTTCCAGGATGCATGGAGAGTTGAGCAGAGTCCAACCCCGATTGTGAGGGATGATCTTATATTCCTCCGGGGCTCGATATCTCGAGGGATTAGGCTAGGCAGACCACCTCGATTCTGAACTTCACGGAGTACTCGTCGGAGGATAGAATCAACGGTTGGGAGTACCTCTCTCTAAGGATTCACAACTCTTCCTTAGGGTCGTAGTGTATCCTAATTAACGATTTTATGGTCGGGACTCCTGAGTTTGCTTCAGCGAAGGGTTACCCTATTTTTGTGGGAAAGACGCAGTCTTTCCCCCATAGGATTAAACTGGGGTATATCGTAGAGTTGACATAGTCCTTCCTTCTAGGAGTCATTGAATGGGGTTTTTGGGGATTGTCATCCATCTTTCTTCTGGAGTAAAGACCTTCGGAAGTCTTCCGGGAATTGTGACTTACTGTGCTTATATACTATTATTATTCGTACTTAGCATGTTGAAGCCATCGGAGACTTATGTCCTCTAAGCGATTGGAACCGAGGGGTTGGTGATGATGTGGTCCTTCCGGTATGTCTGCAGCTGAAATAGCAGAGGGACTTCACAGGATCTTTACTTAGTTTCTCCTCTGATAACTCCCGGGTTGTTGTTTGTAGGGAAGGCGTCAAATTCTGGAGGTCTTCTGAAGTATCCTCTGGTAGACAGTCTTCTAAGAATTGAGTGGGAAGATGCAGTCTTTCCACCTTAGAGCTTCACTAAGGTGTTTTAGGAGTGATGCTGATCTTCTGTTTTGAAGCGCTGGCGTGATGCTAAGGGAGGTTTTATCTCCTTGGGTCTAGGTATGAGTTCCTTGACTGAAGTTCTATTGATTCAACCCTTGCGTGGGTGGCTTCCTATCAAAGTTTGATGGGTTTAGCTTAGGGAAAGTTAGCGGTTAACGACTCTCTTGATAGTCTTCGGACAAGGTAGGGTAGCTAAAGTCATAGAAAACATCTTCACTTGAACTCTTTGTGTTGCTTTTGATCGATGGTGTAGTAAACTCGGTGTCTTCATGCGTCCTTGTCTTCAGGGAACTGAAGAATTCTGACCTTCTGGTGAGGAACTTCCCGTTGGTTGGGCAGAGGGATCTATTACTAGTTAGTCTCTCGGGGCTGTGGGAAGTTCTAATATACCAAAGGTTAGCAGAGTCAGGTTTTCACTTCTTGTCTTGGTTGACTTATCAGGTGGTTTCTTGTGGGTAATGAGGATCCTTCGGTGATGGACTTCCGGCTTCAACGGGATTCTTGCTGTAGTAGACTAAGGAACAAGGGACTGTGGTGTGATTGACGAGTCTTGCGAGGTGAGTTTGACGAGGTATGCCATCCTGCTGAGGTGAAATCTTCGAGTTGATTCTGACTTGACGATGTTGAACTCCTGGTTCTTGCGATGCTTTTCCTCTCATATACTCTCGAGGTTAGTCTGGATCTCATTACCGACATCTAACAGAGGGGTTTCCTGAGTTACTAGGTGGGTTATCGATCCTCGAGTGACATTTTTAAGGAGGTCAAAGCAAACCAGAGCATATAAACAACGCGAACAGAGCGAGGGGATCGCCATGTCCTCGGAAAACATCACACATCAAGCAACACAGGATGCACTTAAGAAACCAAACACGGTCAACGCTAGGGACCAAGGAGTTAACTACTCGCGATGTAGGGGAATCCTATTCTTAGGACTATTGACCCTAGATATCGTCTTTCTTCAGGTCGGAGTCACTATCTTGCCGATAAAGCCTTCGTCGTATCTTGGATGCGTCTTGATAGTGCAACATTTGATGTCTTCTGATTATGAGGATTCCGCTGGTAGAGCGATAATGTAGTCTCCTTGTGTTTGCTGGTAGTTGCTTGTCTTCATCTTGTTCTCATTGTCTTCACCGGGTCTAGATACTAGTTATTTAAAATCCGTAGGTTTGAAGTTTCGACGAGAGTTAGAGGAAACCATTGTCGAAAGTATTTAATTAGTATATCAATGTGGTTTAGGAAAGGAACACATATGCAATGCCTCTAGTGGTGGTTTAGGAAAGGAAGACACATGCAATGACTCTGGTGGTGGTTTAGGGAAAGAACACACATGGAATGATTCTAGTGGATCAATGTGGTTTAGGAAAGGAACACACATGCAATGACTCTAGTGGTGGTTTAGAAAAGGAAGACACATGCAATGACTCTAGTGGTGTTTTAGGATAGTAAGACACATGCATGACTCTGGTGGTGGTTTAGGAAAACAACACACATGCAATGACTCTGGTGGATCGTTGTGGTTTAGGAAATTAAGACACATGCAATGACTCTGGTGGTGGTTTAGACACACATGCAATGACTCTGGTGGATCCATGTGGTTTAAGAAAGGAAAACACATGCAATGACTCTGGTGGTGCTTTAGGATAATATCACACATGCAATGACTCTGGTGGATCCATGTGGTTTAGGAAAAGAAGACACATGCAATGACTCTGGTGGTGGTTTAGGGAATGCACAGACATGTAATGACTCTTGTGGTGCTTTAGGGAAAGAACACACATGCAATGACTCTAGTGGTGGTTTAGGAAAGGAACACACATACAATGACTCGGGTGGATCAATGTGGTTAAGGAAGGGAACACACATGCAATGATTCTAGTGGTGTTTTAGGAAAGGAAGACACATGCAATGACTCTGGTGGTGGTTTAGGAAAATAACACACACGCAATGACTGTGGGGGATCCATGTGGTTTATGAAAAGAAGAAAACATGCAATGACTCTGGTGGATCAATGTGGTTTAGGAAAAGAAGACACATGCAATGACTCTACTGGTGCTTTAGGAAAATAACACACATCCAATGAGTCTGGTGGATCAATGTGGTCTAGGAAAGGAACACACATACAATGACTCTGGTGGTGGTTTAGGAAAGGAACACACATGCAATGACTCTAGTGGTGGTTTGGGAAAGGAAGACACATGCAATGGCGCTGGTGGCGGTTTAGGAAAACAACACACATGCAATGACGCTGGTGGATCCATGTGGTTTACGAAAGTAAGACACATGCAGTGATTCTGGTGGTGGTTTAGGAATGGAACACACATGCAATTACTATGTTATATCCATGTGGTTTAGGAAAACAAGACACATGCAATGACTCTGGTGAATGTTTACGAAAAGAACACACATGAAATGACTCTGATGGTGGTTTAGGAAAAGAAAACGCATGCAATGAATCTAGTGGATCAATGTGGTTTAGGAAAGGAACACACATGCAATGACTCTAGTTGTGGTTGAGGAAAGGAAGACACATGCACTAACTCTGGTGGTGGTTTAGGAAATGAACACACATGCAATTACTTTGGCGGATCAATGTATTCTAGGAAAGGAACACACATGCAATGATTATAGTGGTGGTTTAGGAAAATAACACACTTGCAGATACTCTGGTGGTGGTTTAGGAAACGAACACACATGCAATGACTCTAGTGGTCATTTAGTAAAGGAAGGCATATGAAATGACGGTAGTGGTGCTATAGGAAAAGAACACATATTCAATGACTCTGGTGGATCAAGGTGGTTTAGGAAAGGACGACACATGCAATGACTCTAGTGGTGGTTTAGGAATGGAAGACACATGCAATGACGCTGGTGGTGGTTTAGGAAAAGAACACACATGCAATGACTATGGTGGATCCATGTGGTTTAGGAAAAGAAGACACACGCAATGACTATAGCGGTGGTTTAGGAATGTAACACACATGGAATGACTCTGGAGGATCTATGTGGTTTAGGAAAAGAAGACACGTGCAATTACTCTTGTGGAACCCCCGGATTAATCCTCCGAGAATCCCTGTTATGCATACAACCACGATCCCATGATCAGTTAGTTGTGGCACATAACAGACAAGTATCAAAGTAAACATCCAATACATGACGAATACATGTCATACCTTAGTTGCCATTATGGCTACATCGATCAACAACAGCGGAACTTCATTAAGCGTATAGCCTGAGCCATGCCTTAACCTACAGGCAACTAACTGGGAGAACATCCTAGCTCGCTTAGCCGTCAACTTCCTCCTCTTCTTGATATCTGACCAAGATAATAGCTAGGGACAATGCCAGTGAGTACTTTCCATGTACTTGCAAACCACCTTAAGTTAACAATAATAACAAGAGGATATGTATTATGGCTTTGGTAGTAGGAGGACTCCAAGAGAGGTTCTTTTCTCAATTAATTTCTCTTGTAGATATAGCATCTACATATCTTTGTTGAAAACTTTTGTAAAACATTTTGGAAACCTTCTGAAAAGTTTTATAAACACTAGGATTGGGTTATCCATTTATTCCCGTCCTTAGGTCGTCCCACAAACAAACTCCTTTCTCCTCCTTCCGACCATCCCATGGTCAAAACCTTTCTCCTTTATGACCATCCCATGGTCAAAACATTTCCAAAGCCATTTCTTTTCCGAAAGCCTTTTTGAAAACAAAACTAGCAACGCTCTATAGCAACCTTCCCAACCGTCCATGACCGCGGACACGGCTATTCGAATAGATTTACAGTCTGCAGAGGTTGCACACATTACCCACACCTTCCGGGTACACTACCCTGATCTACACCGATCGTGGGTTGAGTAACCGATCAAGACTCTCTGGATGCCCACTCTAATATAAGTGCGTACCCTATGAGTGTTACTCCCCTGAAAACCAGTACGTCGCATACCGAGGACCAACCGGAGCGCATTTTACACTTTACATAGTGGGTGCTTTCAATGAGGGGCTCATAGTAACGCCTGGGTGCCCGCAGACAGTTCGTTCCTTCTCCAGGTCGATGTCCCACATGGACCTTTAAGGGAGAAGGCCCAGCCTCCGGGGATCGCCATCCCCTGTAGTAGTTGCGAGGCAGCTTATACAAGAATAGACAAACCTCAAATCCAGCTCTGTCCCATTCCATAGTAATGTGGTTGTACAGGGATAATTGTTCTAGCAAAATTGCAAAGAACCGGGTGCGTTTTCGTAAACCTTTTTGCCTCCATCTTTCCTTCAGCATTTTTGAAACAAAACCTTTTTCTTTCTCAACATCTCTTGGGAGGTCCCACCTCACCAAGGTTTTACCATAAGACATTTGGCAAAAACTTTGTCGGGGGTCTTCCCATCCTCTAGTTTTGTTTCGGCTAAATCGAGGTCTCCAAAGGGTATGGTGTAATACAGCATCTACCATACTAGGGACAAGTAGGTGTCATCAAAGGGTGGGTTGTACTTAATAGTACAAAAGTGTAATAGTTCGGAGGAGCCAAACCACTACCATATATATATACATCAACATATAGTAAAATAGTGCAGTTTTAATAAATAGTAGATAAAACATGCATAAGTAAAACAATAGGACAAGGCTTATGAGCAAGAAGATGGCTTGGCTGATGATCAGCAATATAGCAATATGTCCCTGGGATTCATCTTTAGATAACCAAGAATACCAATACCAATAATAACCACTTCGTCTGATCTCCGATTTAATCGCATCTAGCGTCGATAGGGAACACATGCAAACAAGAAAAGGGCACAATCAAGACAAGGCCTACAATCAACAAGAAAATACATTAAGCTAACATACACACATCATTCAAAGCAGTAGGTTTTGATAGATTGAGTTTGTTGCAAATGGGAAGAAAATTGAAAGGCATTTGTGGAACTTGTTTAATAATTTAGTTGCCAAATACCACCTAATAAAAGGGGTTTTGAACTCAGGCTTGGGTATGTATGATATCAATGTACAAAAATGATATCAACATGTAGTTAGAGGAATAACAAGACCAACAAAAATGGTTTCATGATTTTATCACTTTTCTTCAATTTCTTATGAAATTTTCTAGTGATAAATGCTCTAGTTTTAGGAAATAATTCACCAGAAAAGTGCTAGAGCTCCAACAATTATTTACTTGGGTGGTGAAGTAGGGTTTGATGTAATGATTCATTTAGAGTTGGAATCATGTCAAAATATTTACCAGAATGCCCTCAGGAAATTCCCAAAGGTAGTTCTGGAGGGTTTTTTCACCAGATTAATTATATAAACGCTTTTGAGTTGATTCCAAGGGAACATGGTAGGGATTTAGAATACCTTTCTGTAGGAATTGGATTCACTCTTTTTTGAGTTGTCAAATTCCTGGAATGATTTATCTAGTGATAATACCACTTACAGAATATTTAATTCACTAAAATTCAGCAAAGGGTCTATAAATCCTTATCTGCTGGTTTTTGATAGGTATTGATGGGCCACTTCTCTGGGAGTTGGAATTAGCCCAATAGGTGTTGTATATATGCCTAGGGAATTTTGTAAAGTCAGAATTGGAGGGATTTTGTTATTTTTACCAATGTTAAAACATAGTTCACCTTGACATGAGGCTTATGCTACTTGATGGGTATAGTAATTACCTTCCAGGAGAACTTTTATTCATCCTAGATGGGTATGTACAACTCCCTGAGAAATTTATTTAGTGATAAAGATACCTTTTTGTAGATTAATTACTAGTAAATAATGAAAATTGCTTTTGGCAAAAGAACAGTTCTGCATGTTGCACAAAACACAAATGAACATGATAAAAATTCTATTTGGACGAAGTACCCAATTTTCCATTTTCATATAGATTAAACTGGACAGCTGTTTAACAGATCTTGCAAAATGTTTAAAGAAAACTAAGAAAAGAAACGAGGCAGGGGCTGCTAGGCCGGATCTGGCGAGCGCGGGCTGCCCAGCAATGAAGCCGGCCCACCCAGCTTCTCTCCGCGCAGGAGGAGGCAGGTTCGAACCTGACGGGTGGGATCCACTCGTCAGTGAGGGGAGACCCGCGAAGGGGTATGGAGGTGCTACCACCCGTTGGATCAAGTGAGGATCGACAGACGGGGTTCGTCATCCACCTCTGTCCAGGCGGCATCGCGGGGCTAACCCTAGGTGCGGCGCGTGATGGCGGGGAGCTTACCTGGGGCGCCGAGAGGAGGCGAGGATGGGAAGAGGTGACGCAACGCTTGAGGACGGTCCCGGCGATGGGCGGCAATGCTGGGTTTGACGCCGGTATCTGGCTCACATGAGGACACCCGAGAGCGATCTCGTCGGAGCTCTACGGCGGCGACGGTTGGGGCAGTCCCTGGCCAAAATAAGAGTAGGATTAGATAGAGGAGGAGAAGGGAGTCACATTGCAATGACATGCAGAGGGAGATGAGCAAGGGAGATGGGCTCTAGCTCATCTTCTTGTCAATGGCCGAGAGGTGAGTTCCTCCTTTTCTTGGGAGAGGCAGAGAAGGGAAAAGGATGTGGAGCTCTAGGGTGGTAAGTGGGAGCGAGAGGAGTGGAATGAGGGGTAGAGGGTGGCGCGGGGTGGCCTTTGGCCTTTAAAACCGAGAGAGGGTAGTCCATGGTGGACTAGGATCATTTGGGGGAAAAGGGGAGGGGTGGTGGTCAGCTACTGGGCATCAAGGGAGGTGGAGAGGAGGGTGTGGTTCTAGGGACCAGAGGAGGAGCCGTGTATCTAACCCAGGAGCCTTGGATACTCCACCTTTTTCTCCTCAGGTGAAAATAAAGGAGGGGAGTGGGAGGAGGCTAGGGAGAGCTAGGGCAGCTTTTAGTGGTGCAGAGGGGACAGAAGTGGGGTCATGATTTGACTAGAGAGGGAGTGAGGCGTGCTGCAGCTGCTGTGGTGATAACTCCACAAGATATGCAAGATATGGTGTTTCTCTCACTTGCTTGCTCCAAGAGCTAAAGACAAAAGGATGGCCTTGCTACAGTGTAGTGCTATAGGGATCACGACCAGGGGCGTCACGGGTGCTGGAGTGAGGTGCTGGTCAAGCTTTTGATGAGGGTTGGAGGTGGTTTGAGTAGTGGATTTGATTAGTTGGCATAATTGGTCAATTTAATGGTTATGAAGGAAGTACATGGATGTAGTCTTTATAAAATGTGGGAGTGGTACTAGTGGGTAGATACAGTCAAGGTACCCTTCCTAGAATTATTTGAGATTTTTTAAAGGAGTTTTAGTCCACTTAAATCTATTTAGTCAAAAACTGCAGAAGTGATGTTTTGGAGCTCATTTGATATTTTTACATTGGACCTTGTTCCATGTTTATGTGAGGTCGTCCCAAATGTGAATACACACTTAGGATAATTTTCCCGAGATTTATTAAGGATTAAAAGTATTTTAAACTATTATTATTCCATTTCTGCCATTTAAGTAAATAGGCAAAAAGAAATAATAAAGTTATTCAAAAATATTTATTTTTGAGATGGGAAGGTAGGTTATGATATATGGATATCAATTGAGCCAAAATTTGGGGAAGTGTTTTGGCAAAAACCAACTTTCCTTTATAGAAGGAGTTGTGAGGTTTTTGTTAGTTAAAGGGAGTTAATGGGTTGTGGGGCCTTAATAAATATGGGTAATATTTGATAAATCTTGATGATCAAGGGATATTATGTATACAAGGTGTAACAAGGTGTAACAAGCATTTGCAACCTTGGGATTGGAGAATCCAAGTTGATTTTGCTAAAAACTAGAGATTTAAGGATATTGGGTAAGATTGTTTTCATGCCACCAAAACCTTGTTGGATCTTGGAGCTCAGATCTCCCCTTGGGGCATGGGATATATGGATGGATATAACAAGTGATTTACATCAACATGGTACATAATTTTGGGCTTGATCATGTTTGAGCTCTCCAAGGATTGTTTCCAAACTTTGAATAAAATAAGCCTGCCAAAGCAGATTATCAACTGGCCTTCAAAACCTTGTGGGTTTAAGCAGCATAATAATCCAATTGTTACAAATGAAGTACTTAATGATATACCTATATGTGTAGAACACGACCATGCAAAGAGTTGGTCCATAGAAGGTTGGATGATGGTGTGAGCTTCGGTCAAAGTAGGCATGTTGACTAGATTTGCAGGAAAAGTTATTTTCTTGCCTGCAAAACCATCAAGAACAAGTGTGTTTGAGGATGATATAACCAAGGGAAAGAGTGGGCCTTGGTAGTCCTTAGGATGGTTAACAAGTTGGTTCAAATGCATTTTCAAAAATGAACAAGGGTTGAAAAAAAGATACATTCAAAAAGGTGATGTTGAAGCAGTTTCTAGACTAGAGTATGAGAGGGGATGTTTTTGATGGGTTGCAAGGTACCAAAGAATCATCAAGGGGATGATGTTGAAGTGTAGATTGAGTAGGAAGGATCCTTGCTTGATACTGGTCTTCATTGACTTGGAAGCTTCTAGAATTAGATCACTTCAGAGTTGATCTGGTTAAGGGTTTTAGATGATAACCTAGTATCCAAAGATTAGATCCAGATTGTATTCTTTCTTAGGGTTTGGTGATTTTAGAGTATCTTGATCCTAGTGGATGAGCTACTATAGTAGCTCATACTACTTCTAAGCAATCAAGTCAAACATCAGATCAAGGCAACTCATCTTACAAACAAATCAACTACTACTAGGGTTACCATCAAGCCTAGCTTAAGGTAAGGATGGGTATTTTGAAAAGGCTGCGGTTTGGATAAGATGAGAGTCCTTGGTATCTCTACCAAGAGTAGAATTCAAAAGCTTTAAAAGGAGGTTTTGGGGAAACCTAGAGACAAGATTAGTTGAAGGTTATGTCTTCAAAACATAGGGAGATTATATTATATACCTCTCCATACTTTTGTCAATAGAAGCTAATAAAATAGTTTTGGTGATGTAAGCATCCTGGCTCATGTTTTGAAATGCCAGAACATTTGATAATATGTAAAATGAGCCAGGATAGTTTTGTTAAATAGCTTTTGTCAACTGAGGTTGAGCTAAGCAGTAGATCATCTGTGGCACATTCAGAGGCATAAGCATAGACAACAACCAGCAAACACTGCAACACTTAACAAGAAAAAGTTTTTGTTCAAACTAATTTTTGAATTCTGGACAACTAATCAGGGTTGCTGAAATTGGGATGTTATAGACCTTTTCCCTTAAAAAAATCTCGTCCCGAGATTCAGGAGAGTAGGGTTAGGGGATTTTGAGTCAGGTTGATACTAGGTGTCTTATGCGTTCTATCTTACGGTACCGGTCCTTGGAAGTGACTACTCTGTCGATGAGGTTGAGCTTCATTTTTCCAGGATGCACGGAGAGTTGAGCAGAGTTGTCAACACCCAGATTTTTAATCCTAGATGCCTATTATGCCATACCTCGCAATCCCTGGATTACCATTTTTGCGAGACAAAACAGATTGTATATCACAGTACATCATCCATTACAAACCATACATAAGGTCTTCCACAAATAAAGGATCTCATGATCCAGTCTTAATACAACAAGCAGCAGAATAAAAGATAAGCGTAACGGTGGGGTCCATCTTCAGGGGCACAGGCAATGCTGACGAAGACAGATAGTCCTAGTTATCATAGCCATCCTACTGACCTTCATCTTGATAGTCTCCTTCATAGTCTGTCCATGAGAATAGCTAGGGACAAAAGAAATGAGTACTCTTTAAGTACTCGCAAACTACCACTAACAAGTAGTATAGTTCTAGATTAAAGTGCTAAGTCTAAGTTTAACTATCAAGTTACGTTTGAAACCTAAGCTGAGTTCAGAAGCAAAGAAAGATAAAATAAAGTTCTAGAATCACTTAAGTTGGGAAGCTAGTGTCATAGTCACAACCCTGTTGTGGTCAAGTCAAGATTCATCATTCATTTCATAAGTCATTTTGAAAACATCTGACAAGGAAACAATATGGCCACTCCAACAGTCCATAACCGCGCACGCGGCTATTCGAATAGTTTGACACTCTGCAGAGGTGGTACACTTTCACCACAAGAATTGATACATCTGGCAGGGATAACCCTGAATCATCATACTTAGTATGCAGATAATCAAACATAACATTTCCTTTACACACCCTAGTATAATCACCCCTCCTATGAGCATGGCCTTCCAACCATGACCATCTGTCATCTTGGGCATTGCATAGGTGGACAAGATTGAGAGGCAGCCTCAGCTCAAACCTCTCCCGCGAGGTAACTAATACTAATGCATATAAACTTCTGGCTAAGGCTTACCCAATTTAGGTATTGTGGTTGTACGGTAAATTTGGAATGGTATCGCATCCGAATCCAACCATCAGTTTTGTAAAAGGGTTAAGGCTCATGCCTCAACATTTTCATCATCATAAACCATTTGTGTTTCTCAACACATGTCAAAACATCTCAATAGAGTGACCCATCATTCTAAGGTTTTCAAAACTCATTTTTACCAAGTGTTCCCATCTAAAGTGACTCAAGTTTTATCTACTATAAACTACTAGGTTAATAGTGTTCACTAAGGTGGAAAGATGGGATCAATCTCATGCCATAGAATGACATCTAAAGTTATCTAGGTAGGTCAAGTTTTATACTCGTTATGCTACCTTCAAAACAAGTAAAGGACTTTGGTGAAGCAAAGGGAGTAAAGCTTGAAAAGTAATAATTTGGGGAAGTAATAGTTAAAGTGGTATAACCAAAGCATTCCTAATGCATTTGCTTAGATTATTTAGCTTGCAAGGGTTAGCTTGCATTGTTAATGGTGGCTTGCCTTGTGTGTAGTGAAGTGGTTGAAGTTTTCTTCCTCGTCTTGATAGAACTCCTCCTCCTCAAAAGCTTGGTCGGTACCATCGTCTATAAATACATACGGAGTACACAATCACCAAACAATACTTAACTAGTCTAATTATTACTATAAGGTACACATTTTATGATCTATTATCATCACAAGCATCACAAGATTTTATTAACTAGTTTCATTCTTTTTATTTAAGAAAAGTAATTTCTACTCATTGAAAAATAACTAAGATTTAATATTCACCACTTAAAATATGGGATCATGTGGACACATGTCATCACCACATATTCTAACATGTGGAGATGTGATTTAAGGGTTGGATCACATTTACTTAAGTTTAAGTTTATTATTCAATGATTTAAAGTGACTAGAAATGCTCATATAGCATTATTTTGGTACTAGTCCAAAGTCACTGCATGTAAAACTTAATATTATTACCTATTCAGATAGGTATGGTGAAATGTGAATTTTGAGAGTAGGAATCAACTCAAAAGCTAATTTCGTTGATTTTATAAAAATGTTTGAATGTGCAAAAGCTTCTGTTTTGTTATTTTTACTAGGAGATATCTCTAACGCTAATTGAATTAAATCCAAAGGGCTTGGGTAGATCTTTTCAGTATCTTTCTAACAAAATTGGAATCACTCCATTTGGATTTGTAAATCTCTCTGAATGGATTTTTAAACTAAGGGACAAAACTAAGTTCAAACCTAAATAGAAAATTCTAAGTATGAATTAAATTGGTCGCGCGGGAAGGAAAACTAGCCGGAACAGTGGCATTCCACGGCACAGAGAACACCTGACAGGGGTGGTCCACTGGTCAGGGGCTCTTTAAACGTGAAGCGGTACGGGGCGATGTGGGCTGTTGGATTAAAAGGGGATCTACGGCTGAGGGGTGTCGTCTCCGGCGAACAGTTCGCCGGCGGGAACTAACCCTAGCGGCTTGGTGGGGGTGCTCAGGGGGCATACCAGGGCTCCAGCAACGACGGTGAGGCGGGCAAACGAACTGGTGGACGACGGCGGACTTAGGGGTGGTCGCAACAGCTCCTGGAGTGATCGCAATCAGCGGGGCCCTTCTCCTCTAGTGGCGGCTAGCACCGGTGGAATTCCGGCGACTACGAGCTCGAGTGGCTCCAGGGAGAAGTGGGGAATGATCAGTGGCGAGAGAAGAGGTGAGTGGTGTGCAGAATAAGGATGGGGGTGGCCTCCTTATATAGGCTCGACGACGGGACAACGCGGCATGGCCAGGCGACGGTGGAAACATGGCTACGGGCTGCTAGCGGCATGGCTATGAGCGGCGATCGATGGACGGTCTCCTGGCGGTGCTCTACAGTGTAATGGCGCTGCCAGGGACGGTGGCAAACGGTTGGGCGGTGAGCACGGGCTACGGTCGACGCGCGGCGCATCCTCGCCATGGTGCAGATGCTCTAGGTGCGGCGCTCTGCGAGTGGTCCACGGCTCGGCTCTGCTCGGGGAGGGGACAGAGGGCGGAGGTGCGGTCTGGTATAGCTCCTAGACATGGCGAGAGAGAGAGGGGCGGTCGGCTGCAAGCTATCCATGCTCGACCGGCGAGCATGGTGCACAGGTGGCGCGACACTGCTGCTAGGGACTAGGGGATGGGGTGATTATGGCTTGGTTAGATCAAATGGAGACAGAGGGAGTAAATTGAGGTCAAAAGGGTGGCAAAACCCTGTAGAAGCAGTGACCTAAAACTAGAGTGTGAATCCTGACTGCCAAGTGTTTGTGAAAATGGCCGAAGGAACTCAAGTTTGGAATTTTGAAGAGATTTTTGGTGGGTTTGTTAGACACATGCTTAAGCCTATGTGGTTGCTTGGGTTTTGAAAATGGAGCTCATTTGAGTGGTTTTTGAATAAGTGGGATCTTGATACCTACATTAGATTCAATTTTCAAATGCCATTTAAATTTAGTGTTTGAATGTTTTTGGCAGATCACAAAGTGGGCCTTGGTACACTACTATATGTACTAGCAAGGTGTGTAAAGATCCACATTTATTTCTATTAAGAATTGAGTCCTAGGAATAGCCAACGTAGGCATGTTGATTAAAATGGCACAAATGACCATTTCTTCTTTTATTCATTTTGATTTGTTTTTTCTTTGGGATTTTTTTGGGAATGATCTAGATGATGTTTATTTCACCTAAGAATCATTTTACAAGTAATGGATCACTTAATCATGGCAATTCAAAACAACTCCTATTTAAATGCACACACATATGGATGCTTTAATAATTTTAATTGGAAAAGTTTTTGTTAACCCTAGTTTTGATGATTTGGATCTTAATAAACTTGGATTGAAGTTTTGGGATGTTACAAATCTTCCCCCCTTAAACAAAATCTCATCCCGAGGTTTACAGAAGAAAACTAGGAACTAAAGAGATCTGGAAACTCTGTCCTAATGTAATCTTCTCGCTCCCAAGTGGCTTCCTCCTCGGTATGGTTGCTCCATTGAATCTTGAGAAACTTGATACTCCTGGTCCTGGTGGTTCTGTAAGCTTCTTTCAAGATACAGATGGGCACTTCATGATACGTCAGGTCATTGTTGATCTCCACCGCTCTGTGATCGATGTTCTTGAAAAATTGTGTCTTCTCTGGCACTTCTAGGCATTTGTGAAGTAACGATATATGGAACACATTGTGGATGGCTGACATTTCTTATGGCAGTTCTAGTTCGATACTTCTCCTCGGCAATTCAGAATTTTGAATGGTCCGATATATCTGGGGGCTAACTTCCCTTTCAGACTAAAGCGTTGGGTTCCCTTCAATGGCGACACCATGATATACAAAATCTCCAACATTGAAAGTCAGGTCTCTCCTTCTCTTGTCAGCATAACTCTTCTATCTGGATTGGGCGGTCTTGAGGTGCTCACGGACTTTGTGAACCTTCTCTCTGGCTTCTCGGAGAATGTTGGGTCCAAAAATCTGACTCTCTCCTACTTGCGACAAATTCAAAGGAGTGCGACACTTCCATCCGTATAGGAACTCAAATGGTGCCATTTGCAAACTAGCTTGATAACTGTTGTTATATGAGATTCTGCGAAAGGCAGGTAGTCTTCCCATTTTGATCCGTACTCCAACACACAAGCTCTTAACATGTCTACTAGGATCTGGTTGACTCTTTCAGTCCGTCCATCAGTTTGCAGGTGATAAGCGGTGCTAAAGTTCAACTTGGTTCCTAATCCTTCCTGGACTTTCTGCCAAAATCTCGAGGTAAACTGGGTTCCTCGATCTGATACTATGGTCTTGGGGGTTCCATGGAGACTAACAATCCTAGAAATATACAGTTCTGCTAGCTTCGAACTCTGGTAAGTTGTCTTGACTGGTATAAAGTGAGCTACCTTGCATAGTCTATCAACTATGACCCAGATTGAGTCATTTCCCCTACTAGAAGTAGGCAAACCAGTGATAAAGTCCATTCCGATGGAATCCCATTTCCATTCTGGAATCTGCAATGGTTGCAATAGTCATGCGGGTCTCTGATGCTCTACTTTGACTCCTTGACAGATGTCACACATGGCGATGTAGCTTCCGATTTCTCTCTTCATCTTGTGCCACCAGAATTGCGACTACAAATCTTGATACATCTTTGTTCCTTCGGGGTGGATAGAATAAAGAGTATCATGAGCTTCCTACATGATAACTTGCTTTAGCTCCGAATATGCTGGCACATAGATACATCCTTTGTACCACAGAACTCCTTCTTCGTCTTCTATGAATCCATGTACCTTTCCTATACCAATACAATGTCTGATTCCGTCGATACTTTCATTTCCTTTCTGGGCTTCCTTGATCTGGTCCATCAATGTGGGTTGAAGTTCAATGCTAGCTAAGAATCCTTTGCTAACGAGCTCAGTTCTAAACTGCTCCAACTCCTCATACAAACTTGGCTGCTTCTCTTTAATCATGGTGTTTAGCCTAGACGGCAATCTGCTAAGAGCATCTGCTACCACGTTGGCTTTGCCGGGGTGATAGTGAATTTCAAGGTCATAATCCTTGATTAACTCTATCCATCTCCTTTGCCTCATATTCACCTTCTTCTGAGTGAAAATATACTTCAAGCTCTTGTGATATGAGTAAATCTCACAACGATTACCCATCAGATAATGACGCCATGTCTTCAATGCCAAAACTACGGCTGCTAGCGCAAGATCATGGGTCGGATAGTTCTGCTCATGCTGCTTCAGTTGTCTAGACAGATAAGCGATGACTTTGCCTTCTTGCATTAATACACATCCGATACCAATCTTGGATGCATCACGATATACATCAAACGGCTTCTTGATGTCTGGCATGATCAATATTGGGGCTGATATCAATCTCTTCTTCAGTTCATGGAAACTGGCTTCACATTTGTCAGTCCATTCAAACTTTTTGTCCTTCTTCAGCAATTGGGTCATGGGTCTGGCGATGCTCTAGAATCCTTCTACGAACTTGTGATAATATCCCGCTAATCCGAGAAATGGACGGACTTGGGTTTGAGTGGTTGGGGCTTCCCATTCTTCGACATCTTTGATCTTGGCGGGATCAACAGAGACTCCTCTGGTAGACACAATATGTCCTAGGAATCCTACTTGTTTCAGCCAAAACTCACACTTTCTGAACTTGGCATATAACCGATGTTCTCTGAGGGTTTCTAGGATGATTCTTAGATGTTGCTCATGCTCTTATTCTGAGTTGGAGTAGATAAGGATGTCGTCGATAAACACAACTACAAACTTATCTAGGAAATTCATAAAGATCTTATTCACGAGATTCATGAAATAAGCAGGGGCATTGGTTAATCCAAAAGACATAACCGTATACTCGTATAAACCATAGCGAGTAGTAAAGGATGTCTTTGGAATATCCGTTGCACAAATCTTAAGTTGGTGATAACCAGTCCTAAGATCAATCTTTGAGAATACCTGGGCTCCAGTCAACTGATCAAATAGATCTTCTATCTTTGGCAAGGGGTACTTGTTCTTGATGGTGACGTCATTTAGTTTCCTGTAATCGGTCCACAAATGGTTTCCTCCATCTTTCTTGTCGACGAATAACACTGGTGATATGCATGGCGATGCGCTTGGTTGAATCAAGCATGTTGATAACATGGCATCCAACTGCTTCTTCAGTTCCACTAACTCTGAGGGGTTCATGTTATAGGGTCTCTAGGCTATGGGCCCGGTTCCGGGGATTAGTTCGATATCCCTATCCGGGGGGATACATGGCAATTCATCTGGGAATACGTCGGGGTATTCACAGACTACTCTGACCTGGTCTATGGTGGGTAGGGCGAGACTCTTGTTGCACTTGAATTGACGAGGTAAGGTTTTAGATATATGCTCTACTGTTACTCTAGAGCTACTGGTCATGGTGATGGCTTTCTTAGCACAATTTATCAATCCTTTATGCCTTGACATCCAGTCCATACCTAGTACTACTTCCAATCCTTTGGTTCTGAGTACAATTAGGTTGGCATAAAAATCTATCCCATGTAGTCTAATAGGCACATCTTTGCAAATTTTTCTAGCTTTTGTAGTTGAACCGGGGATTTGAACTATCATGACATGCTTCAAGTTGGTGGGTGAATCTTACTAGTGCACCATGAGCAGGTCCTCGAGGCATGCGGAAGAGAGGGGTGTGAGACCTATGGTATTCCGGGACGGTGAGCACACAAGTTTACCCAGGTTCGAATCTGCCGGCTTTGGATGGATTCTACTCCTGCTAGCAATCCAGTAATACGGCAGAGCCGGAATATGGGTTACAAGGGTTTCGCCTGTGCGAGTTGAGATTGTAGACTATTGTGTTGTAAGGTGTTCTCCCTAGGACGACTTATATAGATATCCGGCCTAGGGTTTACAGGAGAGATCAATCAGGTTACAACTAAGAGTTGGTTAAAGAGTACATCTTGAACTACAAGTAACATTATGGGCCTAAGTCGGTAAGTCTTCTGGGCCTTCCCGTCGCCGAATTGGACTCCGTCTTCTCTCTCTGACTGGGCCGCCCGTGAAGCAAAGCTCTAACCCGAAGTGGGCCACCCTGGTCAGTGAGGAACTGTGAGGATACCCGGAAAGTATATCCCCAACAGCAGCCCTCGGAGGCCTCCAAGATCCAAAGTTGGATTTTATCATCATCTAGCTTGATCTTCGGCTTGCAGAATCTTGAAGGGTTCCTGAAACTTCACAAAAAATACGATCCGGGTCTTAAAAATAAGTCGGGCCTATCAATTAGTTACTCGGATTTTCCAGCTCGATTTTAAACTAAGCCGGAACTTGGTTTCTATGCCACCTGACACAAGCATGGTCAAGTCACGTCATCTGACAGGCGTGCCATCAGCATGACCGTTGGTGGGTCCACGGTTCGCGGAACCGAGGCGCCGTTTCAATGCGAGCATGGAGATCGAGGAGACGCAATCATCGCGTGGGTCCTTCCTAGTTCTTTCCACGATGTGTGGCGGTTACACTGTAGTGTTTGCACGAATCTTGGCGCAGTTAGGTGGATATAAAGGGTTTGGATTTCTCCTTCTCCTTTCCACCAGTATTTGCCGTTTCCTTTCCTCCCAATCCTCCTGCGCGCTTAGAGCTCTCTCGTCCTTCCCCCCACAGAAACTCCCAGCGCCGCCACTTTCAGGTCATCTTCTCATCGGAGAAATGGCTTCATCATCTTCTTCCTCCGGTTTGGCGGCAGCAGCGGCGGCGGCGGAAGCGGCAGCGGAGAAGGAAAGCTTCCGGGGAATCTGGATCCCCTGCGCCCTTGACGAGGACGGCCTCAAGAATGTGGAGAAGCAGGGGCTTCTCGCTGCCGTCGACTGGCGGACCGGCTCCGGCAAAGCCGTCCCCAACCCGCGCGAGGGCGAGCTTGTCCACTTCGGCACCCATCTGGACCGAGGTCTGTCTTTTCCTCACTCGAAGTTCTTCTCCGAGGTGATAGATCACTATGGATTTCAACTCCACAATCTTCCTCGCAATTCTCTTCTAGAAATGAACGCATATGCTGCGCTTTGCGAGGGCTTTCTCAGCATTAGGCCGAGTTTGCTTCTCTTCCGATATTATTTTCATGTCCGGAGAAATTCCATCACTGCCGGTGTTCCTTACATCATCGGCACTATTAGCTTTTCACTTAGACGTGACCAGGCATATCCCAAAATTTCTGCCAGTGACTCGGTCAAACAATGGCCAGCCACTTTTTTCTACCATAGGGATATTCCGGCTCCCGGCAAAGCTACTGCTTTGCCGGCTTTTGTCGATGGTGTCGCCATAGCCCAGCCTTCCTGGGACGAGGCTGCTCCGGGTCTCATCGATGATCTGATCCTCGCTAAGAGGCGGATCAAATATCTGATCAAACCCATGGGTCTGAAGGGATCCGACTTGGCCTAGTGTTGGGTCTCACGTCGGATCCAGCAACTTCAGTACCATGGGGATAGACTGATGCACTCCATCACGTCTTCCAAAAAAGACTCCCTCCGCATCAGCCCCAAATCCTACACCACTCAAGGCTACATCAGCCAGATCAAGTGGTTGATCAAGGAGCGGATCGAGAGGAGGATTCCAGAGATTTCTCTAGATATGTACACAACGGAAAACCTCGTGGTGCCGGTAAGCTTCCATCAATACACCTTTTATGTGTTCCAATCTCTAAGTTATATACTACAGTGCTGATATGCTTTCTTATTTTCAGCTTGCTGACCTCCCCGAGTTGGAGCTTGCTCCACTCGAAGGATATCCTCCTGAGTTTTCTCAGGAGACTGAAGTGGTCCCATTGCCGGACCTTGCGCTCAAGAAGCGCAAAGCTCCGACAGTGGCTGTTGGCACAAAGGAAGTGCCTGTTGTGAAGAGGTAACTTTCATTCACAATTTCCGCCTTTGTACCTTTCTCGAATTTCTTTCTTAGATGTAATGTTTCCGACTTTACTACATTCTCAGAGCAAAGCCTCTCATCAAGGGTAAGGGTAAAGAGATACCTGCGAAGCCCCTGCGACAAACGAAGCTCACCATAGCTTCTCCTACCATGGCTCCTCCAACTCCTGCCCCTCAACCTTCTGCAACTCCGGCGATCATTCCTTCTCCGGTGGTCGCAGAAGATCCGGCTCCTCCAACGGAGCCTGCGATCCTTGGGTCGCAGACTGACGTCACCGTGTGTGCGTCAGCTCAAGATAAGGGTGAACCCTCTTCGGGTAATGATCCCTCGGCTGAAGTCTTGCCGAAAACCTACTCAGCACTCCGGGACTTGCCAAGTTTGGCCTATCCCGGAAATCTGCAGAGCAAATCCAGCGGCTGGCCAGGCAAGTCCTGGACAAAAGCCATCTATCCCCTGAGGAGGAAGCACAAGAAGCAGAGGACGTCAAGTTCTCTGACCTTCTCTCTTAAGTCCGCCTTCGTGACGAGAGGATCAGGACTGGCGAGCTTCCAATAGCCCCAGTAATCCCTCTTACCCTCGCCGAGAAGGTGGCAGCTGAAGTGAACGCGGGTTTAGACAAACTCACCCGCGAGCAATATGTAAGTCGGAATTCCAACTCTTGTTTTTACATTATGTTATATCATATCCTCTAGCCCCCAATCATGAAGTAGGATATAGAATCCGGGTTTATGCTTTCATTAGGATGCCAAAGAACGAACTAGTGTAGCCCCCAAGGCTCGTGCTGATATTTAGCAAAAAATATTAGCCGGAGTCTTAAGTAGCTTTCTGACTTTGGGTATTCTGACTTACAGAAAGTATGTTCCTATAACCAGGAATTATTATCCAATGTCTGTGATAAGCGGAGAGAGATCAAAGCTCTCCGGCTTAAAATGCTGAGCTCAAGGTAGCCAAGGATGAAGCCGAAGGTAAACATTTCGAGATTCAAACCTTGTCTTTTGCTTTTTCAATGTCGAATTTTTCTGAACTGTTGTTCTTTTTGACTTACAGCGTTGGTGAAACAATCCATCGCTATGATTGAAGAGGCCGAGAACCTCAAGACCCTAGTGGTGGAGAACAAGGGACTTCGCCAAGAGCTAGATAAGCTCAAGGCGGATCATGAAACGAGCATAGCTCAAGTCCTGGAATCCTCCTCCATGGCCACTGAAGAGCGCAATCGCAAGATTGCCGCTCAAGATAAACTTATCTCGGACCTCAAGAATGAGCTTGGCAGAGAGAAGGGCATCTCCCAGGCGCTCCGGACTAAACTCCAGGGTCTCTGGGAGGAGAAGGCCAAGATTGACGACGTCATTCTTGGTATGTTTCCCCTCTCTGACTTATCTTTTCTTCGACTTCTATCATTGTCTGTTTTTGTTTTTCTTAACTTGTTTTGTGTATAGGTCCTCTGAACTTGACGGACTCTTCCTCCTCTGAGCCCCGCACCCACCGGCTTACCCAAGTCGGTGTCTTCTGCATGACTTCCGCCAGTCCATTGAGGACATTGGCGAGTCTCTCAGGATTCCGGACATGCTAAGCATGTCGGATTTTTAGGTGCGGGACAAGGCCAAGGAGATGCCGCAGCTTGTTCGGGACTGGAACATGTCCTACGCGCGGACTACTGCACAGAACGCTCTCACCATGGTCATGAGCCACCATGGAAGAGATATGGCAAGTGACCAGAGGGTACTGCAAGGTAGACGAAGACGGCCAGGAGCAAGACCTTCAAGCCATCATGCACTCCTGCGCCAGATACGAGTGCCACGTAGCTGATCTTACCAGCTACGAGATCCCCTTCTTTACCTGAGTAGATACTCCACCGCCTCCTCCAGAAGAAACCGAAGAAGTTTCCGACAATGAACGGACCACCTCGGATCCGGACATCTCGGAACGATATCAAGGCGGAGTAACCAGCGAGCCGACAACTCCTTCATTCCTCCTGCATCATAAACTAGAAAACTATGTATTATTCTGGAAAGATATGATGCGTTTTGTAAATATTAAGTACTATTGAATTTTGCTAGTGCTAAGCTTTTAATCTATTCAGCACTTTTTGGCTTTTGAAATATCTGCGTGCCTAAAATGTTCACATAAGCACTTGAAATTTTCCGTCTCTACTTATTGTTTATCTGCTTTCCGCCTCGTCCCTTTCGTGAGCCGGCTAAACCTTCAGCCGTAAACTTTGCCAAGCAACGGAGCTCAATTGCTAAACCAGTTTAAACTCGGAAACAAAGCCGTCTTCCAGTACCAACAATTCACTACTCGGAAAATACCCGCATCCAGCAATCAGACAAATAACCCAAGTAAAGACTAGAATTTTTAGAGTTATACCCGAAGGTAGAAGTTTTAGAATCGGAAATCTAAACCAGAACGAACATGAGCATAAAGTAATTTCAAGCATTCTAGGATTTTCGACTATGGCATGATCATTAGGAAATAAGATGGTAAAAATTTCTCAGAAAAACTTTGAGGTAACCAAAACTTTTATTTCTCACAGAACATGTACATATGTATGATTACAAAGAAGGATAAACTAAGAATAAAAGGGATGTAGCTGAGCAATATTCCACGGTTTGTCTAACTCATTCGGATTTGTACTGCCTCTAGCTCTCTTTCTCTTCTTAGTAGCAGGTCTTTCTTTGACTGGTCTCATGTCAGTTAAGTAGTACGATCCATTGTGCAATACTCGACTAACTAAAAAGGGCCCTTCCCATACTGGGGAAAGTTTGTGCTTTCTTTGTTGCAGAAGCCGGAGAACTAAATCACCTTTATTGAAAGATCTAGTTCGGACTCTCTGGCTATGATACTTGCGTAACTTCGGCTGATAGGCTGTAGATCTCATTTCAGCAACGACGCGAACTTCTTCGACTAAGTTGAGATCATTTTGTCGTGAAATCTCGGCATCCTCTTCGATATACGTGGCCACTCTAGGAGAAGTATGAATTAAATCGCTAGGAAGAACTGCTTCTGCGCCACAGACCAAGAAGAAAGGTGTGTATCCTGTTGACCTGTATGGAGTTGTTCGTAAACTCCAAATTACAGAGGGTAATTCCTCTGCCCAAGCCCCTGCAGCATGTCGTAGTGGTGCTTCGAGTCTTGGTTTCAAGCCTTGTAGAATTAAACCATTTGCTCTTTAGACTGGTCCATTAGCCTGTGGATGTGCGACTGACGCAATGTCAAGACGGATATTTTGCTCATCGCAGAATTCAGCCAATTCTCCCATGGAAAAGTAACTCCTGTTGTCCGTGATAATACTATGCGGATAACCATGCCGGATTATAACATCCTCGAGAAATCTTTTGGCTGTTGCTCCATCACAACTAGTGACAGGTTTAGGCTCTATCCACTTTGTGAATTTGTCCACCATCACTAAGAGGTGAGTGAATCCACTTGGGGCTCGTTTAAAAGGTCCTACCATATCAAGCCCCCAGACCGCAAAGGGCCATGTTATAGGTATTGTTCCCAGCTGATCAGCCGGAGCATGAGCTTGCTTGGCGTACTTTTGGCAGCCTTTGCATGTCTTGACTAATTGTTCGGCATCTGCATGAGCTGTAAGCTAGAAAAATCCATGTCAAAAAGCTTTTGCCACTAAAGATTTGGCTACAGCGTGGTGACCACACTCGCCTTCGTGGATTTCCCTTAAGATTTCCACTAATTCTTTCAAAGATACACAACGCTGAAAACCCCCAGAAACACTCCGCTTATAGAGCTCACCTTTAACAATAGTATAGGCTTTTGCTCGTCGGATAATCTGTCGGCTCAGTACCTCGTCTTCGGGTAATTTTCCATCTACCAAATAATCGAGATAAGGTTGAGTCCATCTGGGGATTACAGCCAGAACTGCTATCAAAGGTGAGTCGGATTTGGACGGATATTCCTCATCTACTCCCTTTATCGAGGGAACTTTGAGGTGCTCTAAAAATGCGCCATCCAGGACCTCTTTCCGCGCAGAGCCTATTCCAGATAGTGCATCTGCCTCCTCATTTTCTGCTCGAGGGATGTGTTGAACTTCAAACCCCTCGAACGATTTAGATAGATCATCCATGACAGCTTTATATGCTGCCATGTGCTAATTTGCGTTACATATATCCGAGACTTGCTGAGCAACAAGATCCGAATCTCCGTAACACATCAAACATCGGATGCCAATATCCTTAGCAATCCGGATTCCTCGCAGCAGTGCTTCATACTCGGCAATGTTGTTTGTCGCTGTGAAGTGGATCTGCAACACGTATAAAAGTTTATCTCCTTGGGGTGATTTGAGCACCACGCTAGCCCTCGAGCCCCCTCGAGTCTTAGACCCATCAAAAAAGAGGGTCCAATATTCCGACTCAGGGAGGACCATGTTCTCCTTGGTCTCTGTCCAATCAGCGACAAAGTCAGGAAGGACCTGGGATTTGATTGTTGTCCGGGGTTTGTACTCAATATCGAAAGCTGGAAGCTCTAAGCCCCATTTGGTGACGCGTCCTGTGGCATCGCTATTGTTGATTATATCTCTCATGGGAGCTTTGCTCACCACGGTAATTGGGTGCTCCTGAAAATAGTGTCGTAACTTACGAGATGCTAGAAAAACACCGTAAGCCATCTTTTGATAGTGCGGATACCGCTGTTTTGATTCTGTCAGGACCTCGCAGACAAAGTACGTCGGACGCTGCACCAGGTGTTCCTGATTTTCTTCTGGTCTCTCCACTACCATAACGATACTGACAACCTTATTTGTCGCAGCAATGTAGAGCAACATCGGTTCCTGAGGTTCCGGCGCTGCAAGGATAGGAGCAGATAAGAGTACTTTTTTCAGGACTTGTAGTGCAACTTCAGCTTCGTCAGTCCAGAAAAAATCCTTGGTCTTCTTTAGGAGTTTGTATAATGGTGCGGCTCTTTCACCAAGCCGGCTTACAAATCGAATGACCATAGCAATGCAACCAGTTAATCTTTGCACGTCCTTCATGCGAGTTGGCCTGGAAATATTGAGAATAGCCTTGATCTTGTCGCGATTCACCTCTATGCCTCTTTGAGACACGATGAAACCTAACAATTTTCCGGCTGGTATTCCAAAGAAGCATTTCTTCGGGTTAAGTGTTGTATTTTAGTAGATTGGCGAACGTCTCATCCAAGTCGGAAATCAATGTTTCCTTCTTTTTGGACATGACCGCGATATCATCCACGTATGCATGTACATTGCGTCCGAGTTGATCATGGAAGCAACGCTGCATCGTGCGCTGGTACGTAGCTCCTGCGTTCTTCAGCCCAAAGGGCATCGTAACAAAACAGAAGGTTCCGA
Source organism: Avena eriantha (assembly GCA_910589775.1). Taxonomy (NCBI): domain Eukaryota; kingdom Viridiplantae; phylum Streptophyta; class Magnoliopsida; order Poales; family Poaceae; genus Avena; species Avena eriantha. The sequence goes on from OU342740.1 coordinate 79,932,386, forward strand.
AGGGGGTTATGAATGAAGTCTTGACTTTGTCAGATTCCTTCATCCGGATTTGGTCATAACTAGAATATGCGTCGAGAAAATAGAGGAGTTCCGAGCCTGCCGTAGAATCGATAACTTGATCAATTCTAGGCAGAGCGAACGGATCTTTTGGACAAGCCTTGTTCAGGGAAGTATAATCAACACACATCCTTAAATCAGTGGTGTCCTTTGTAGGGACCATTACAGGGTTGGCCGACCAATCAGTATGGATGAACTCTTCTATGAATCCGGCTAGCTCGAGCCGCGCTAGTTCCTTAGCTATTGCCTTACGCTTTTCATCGCCAAACCATCGAAAGGACTGTTTGACGGGTTTAGCGTTCGGGTTTACATTTAGAGAGTGCTCGGCAAGTTCCCTAGGTACTCCGGTCATGTGAGATGGTTGCCATGCGAAGATATCTTGATTTGCTTGGAGGAAACTTGACGAGCGCGCTTTCCTATGCGCTACTTAGGCCTACGCCTATCTAGGTCACCTTGGAGGGGTCATCATCCTTCAACAACATCGTCTTCGTCTCTTCTGATGCCTTGAACTCCGGATTTGGCTTTGTGACCTCCTTCTTCGTTGCGGGCATCTCGGACGGATCTATGCTCTTCTTGATCTCCTGGTACTCCTGGGCGTGCAACACGGCTTCGGCAAAGGCGGCATTTCCATCTTCACACTCTCGCGCCTTCTTTGGGTCTCCCCTGATTTTGATCACGCCGTAAATGTAAATGTAACATCGACGAGCCATAAAAGCCCATTAAGCCGGCCGTCCGAATATAGCGTGGTATGCGCTCTTGAACGGGACAACTTCGAAGGAAAGTGCCTCCGTCCGATAATTCTTTGGAGTTCCAAAAGTAACATCCAAAGTGATCTCTCCTAGGGAATGCGATGCTCCCGAATCAAAAAATACCCTTGCTAAAACTGAGTTGATAGAGAACATACCCAACAGTACATCTGGCACTTCCTAGGCTTCTTCGACGTTCATGTGGTAGAGACGACCGTTGCGGTTGTGAGGGTTCCCTGGGGCAAATCTTCTCCCTGGTTGAACACGACACTGTTGTTGAGCTGGGGCATTCACATTGGCAGTGGCGGCAGTCTTCTTGGGACACTCATTGAAGTAGTGACCCTTCACTCCACACTCGAAACAGGTGATCTGGGACTCGTCCTTTGCTGCGACAGGCAAAACATTGCTGCCAGTTCTGGGTGCAGTGTTGTTGTTGTTGTTGTGCTTGGGAGGGGCACGGTTGAAATTGTTGGTGTTGCCGGAGTTGTGATTGTTTCCTCTAGACTTCACATTGCCTTCGCTACGGTTGGGGTAGCTTGGGCGAGACATTGGGGGTCGATTGTTCCTTGGTGCATATCCTGGTGAGGGGTTGGGATGGTACTTCTGGTGACTACTGGATCCAGATTGCTGCATCATACTACGTTTGCGGTTGTCGTTTGCTTGGTTAATCTTCCCTTCCATCTGAATGGAAGAGTCGACTAGTTCCTCGAGATCCTCAAAGCGGATGTTGACGATGACAGTCTACATCTCATCATGAAGTCCATTCAGGAATCTCTCCTTCTTGTTGACTTCTGTGTTGATCTCATCAGGGGCGTACCTTGCAAGCAACCGGAATCTATCACGGTATTCCACCACAGTCATTTTGCCTTGCTTCAAGTCACGGAACTCATCCCTCAGTCTGGTGACTAGACCTTGCGGCACATGGGTGCGGCTGAACTTGGTTTTGAAGGCTTCCCATGTCATCACTTGACCATGGTTCATGTTACGGATACTAGTCCACCAAGCTCTTGCATCTCCCGCCAGGTAGTGGGTGGCAAAGAGAACCTTCTTGTTGTCATCAACTCCTGCTACTTCTAAGTTGTTTTCCATTGTCTGTAACCAGTCATCAGTATCTAGTGGGTTTTCAGCCTGGTTAAAGATTGGGGGATTGGTATTCTGAATGTTTTTGAGTTTGGATCCATGGTGATCCTGATTTCCATGCCCTTGGTTGTTTTGGGTCATCTGAGCTATCTGCTACAATGTTGCCAAGTTGGCCTGGCGCTTTGCCCTGCTTGCTGCACGGTCTACAACTAACATCTACATAATCTGCAGCATTGGGTCTTGCGATGAGCTACTCCCTCCTTGGTTTCCAAGAGTCATCTGAAGATTGACATAGATAAAGGGGTAAGAGGGAAAGTTATAAGGTTCATGGTTTTGGTTTCAAGCTAAAACTTTGAGTTTGACTCAGGTTTTTGCAACTAACTCCATTTCATTCACTCAAGCAGCACACGGTACAAACACACACCACAAAAATAAAGGAAAACAGATGGTTTTAAGAACCATTATGCAAGCTACGATATAGTGGGAACGATACATCTCATGCTACGACAATGCTCTAGTGCACCTACTCATTGTCGATGAAGTCGGAGTCCTCATTGTCAGTGCAGAAGTCCACGGCATCCTCCTCCAGAAAGTCGTCATCATTGCTGAGGTAAGAATCCATATCTGCCTGGATGTCTTCACCTTCCTCTTCTTCCTCCTTTGCTGCAAGTTGAGCTTCCTGCTCCTTGACGGTCTTCTCGAGGTCGGCCACCTTCTTGTGCAGACAGGCGATGGTGCGATCCTTCTTCTCGCGCTAGAGGCGAAGAGACTGACGATCCTTGACAAGCAGTGAGAAAGTCTGGGCCTTCTGGGCTGCGATGGCATGGTTGTGGTTGGCGAACTCCCTAGCATTGTCCAACTCCTTCTAATGATCGTACAACAGGAAGTCCAGGTTCTCCACTTGGCGCTTTAGTTCTGGATGACTTGGCATCTCCATCGGCATTCCCATGAAGTCACATCTTGCATAGTGAGCAAAACGGAATCCTTGGATGTGGTTGACGCTGAGGGCACATAGACGTGCGAGAGATTCATGCATTGCCCTGGCTAGTCCATCTAGCCAGTTGTTCTCTCTCATGGAGAACTGGATTCTCCTGGGGATTGGTGCTTCGATGCTTCCTCGAAGATTAGCGGTGACCAGACTGCAAATCTCCTCCTGGGGGTCCTGGAAGTTGAGCTCCAAGAAACTCCGGATGTGGGCGTCCCAGTAACTCTGATAGTGAATCCAGATCTCTCTCGAAGATAAGTTGACCTCCATTTCCAAACTGGTAGAACTTGTTGAACTGAGTCTCCATCTACAAGAATTTAGGATGAGGAAATTAGTGAAGTGATCAAGTGAGTCTCCATCTACAAGAATTGGAGGAACATGAATTTTTGAGAAAGAATGAATTCCCAAGGGTAAGAGAGGAAATAGTTTTTCATAAATACTCACTTTGGTTTGGAAATTAAGTTTTTGTTCGGACGTCCATTCTAACTAGGGTCTCCTACGGTCAGGATGGCTCTGATACCAACTTGTCAACACCCGGATTTTTAATCCCATATGCCTGTTATGCCATACCTTGCAATCCCAGGATTACCATTTTTGCGAGACATAAAAGATTGGATATCATAGTACATCATCCATTATAAACCATACATAAGGTCTTACACAAATAAAGGATCTCATGATCCAGTCTTAATACAACAAGCGTGGAATCAAAGATAAGCGTAACAGTGGGGTCCATCTTCAGGGGCACAGGCAATGCTGACGAAGGCAGATAGTCCTAGTTATCATAGCCGTCCTGCTGGCCATCATCTTGATAGTTTCCTTCATAGACTGGCCCTGAGAATAGTCAGGGACAAAAGCCATGAGTACTCTTTAAGTACTCTCAAACTACCACTAACAAGTAGTATAGTTCTATATTAAAGTGCTAACTCTAAGTTTAACTATCAAGTTAAGTTTGAAACCCAAGCTGAGTTCAGAAGCAAAGAAAGATAAAATAAAGTTCTAGAATCACTTAAGTTGGGAAGCTAGTGTCATAGTCACAACCCTGTGTGGTCAAGTCAAGATTCATCATTCATTTCATAAGTCATTTTGAAAACATCTGACAAGGAAATAGTATGGCCACTCCAACTGTCCATACCCGCGGACGCGACTATTCGAATAGTTTGACACTCTGCAGAGGTGGTACACTTTCACCACAAGATTCGATACATCTGTCAGGGATAACCCTGAATCATCATACTTAGTGTGCAGATAATCAAACATAACCTTTGCTTTACACACCCTAGTATAAGCACCCCTCCTATGAGCATGGCCTCCTAACCATGACCATCTGTCATCTTGGGCATTGCATAGGTGGACAACATTGAGAGGTAGCCTCAGCTCAAACCTCTCCCGCGAGGGAACTAATACTAATGCATATAAACTTCCGGCTCAGACTTACCAAATTTAGGTATTGTCATTGTATGGTAAATTTGGAATGGTATCACATCCGAATCCAACCATCAGTTTTGTAAAAGGGTTAAGGCTCATGCCTCAACATTTTCATCATCATAAATCATTTGTTTTTCTCAACACATGTCAAAACATCTCAATAGAGTGACCCATCATTCTAAGGTTTTCATAACTCATTTTCACCAATTGTTCCCATCTAAAGTGACTCAAGTTTTATCTACTCTAAACTACTAGGTTAAGAGTGTTCACTAAGGTGGAAAGATGGGATCAATTTCATTCCATAGAATGACATCTAAAGGTATCTAGGTAGGTCAGGTTTTATACTCTTTATGCTACCTTCAAAACAAGTAAAGGACTTTGGTGAAGCAAAGGGAGTAAAGCTTGAAAAGTAATACTTTGGGAAAGTAATAGTTAAAGTGGTATAACCAAAGCATGCCTAATGCATTTGCTTAGATTATTTAGCTTGCAAGGGTTAGCTTGCATTGTTAATGGTGGCTTGCCTTGTGTAGTGCAGTGGTTGAAGTTTTCTTCCTCCTCTTGATAAAACTCCTCCTTCTCGAAAGCTTGGTCGGTCCTATCGTCTAAATACATACGGAGTACACAGTCACCAAACAATACTTAACTAGTCTAATTAGTACTATAAGACACACATATGATGATCTATTATCATCAAAAGTATCACAAGATTTTATTAACTAGTTTCATTCTTTTTTTTAAGAAAAGTAATTTCTACTCAATGAAAAATAACTAAGATTTAATATTCACCACTTAAAATATGGGATCATGTGGACACATGTAATCACCACATATTCTAACATGTGGGAATGTGAGTTAAGGGTTGGATCAAATTTAATTGAGTTTAAGTTTATTATTTAATGATTTAAAGTGACTAGAAATGCCTATATAGCATTATTTTGGTACTAGTCGAAAGTCACTGCATGTAAACCTTAATATTATTGCATATTCAGATAGGTATGGTGAAATGTTAATTTTGAGAGTTGGAATCAACTCAAAATCTAATTTCGTTAATTTTATAAAAATGTTTGAATGTGCAAAAGTTTCTGCTTTGTTATTTTTACTAGGAGAGATCTCTAACGCTAATTGAATTAAATCCAAAGGGCTTGGTAAATCTTTTCAGTATCTTTCTAACAAAATTGGAATCACTCCATTTGGGTTTGTAAATCTCTCTGAATGGATTTTTAAACTAAGGGACAGAACTAAGTTCAAACCTACATAGAAAATTCTAAGTTTGAATTAAATGGGTCGCGTGGGAAGGAAAACGGGCCGGCCTAGTGGAATTCCTCGGCATAGAGAACAACTGAAAGGGTGGTCCACCAGTCAGTGGCTCTTTACACGTGAAGCAGTACGGGGCGATGTGGGTCGTTGGATTAAAAGGGGGATCTACGGCTGAGGGGTGTCGTCTCCGGCGAACAATTCGCCGACGGGAACTAACCCTAGGGGCTCGGTGGGGGTGCTCAGGGGGCATACCAGGGCTCCAGCGACGACGGCGAGGTGGCCAAACGAACTGGTGGACAACGGCGGACTCAGGGGTGGTAGCGGTAGCTCCTGGGATGATCGCAATCAGCGGGGCCCTTCTCCTCCAGTAGCGGCCAGCTCCGGTGGAATTCCGGCAACTACGAGCTCAAGCGGCTCCGGGGAGAAGTGGGGAATGATCAGTGGCGAGAGGGGAGGTGAGTGGTGTGCAGAATAAGGCTGGGGGTGGCCTCCTTATATAGGCTCGACGACGGGACAAGGTGGCGTGGCCAGGCGACGGTGGCAACATGGCTACAGGCTGCTAGCGGCATGGCTACAAGTGGCGATCGATGCACGGTCTCCTGGTGGTGCTCTACAGCGTAATGCCGTTGCTAGGGGCGGTGGCAAACGGTCGGGTGGTGCTCGTGCTCTGAGCGGCACAGGCGGCGTTCGACACGACATGCGGTGGCTGCGGGTCAAATGGAGGCGAACGGGCATGTCCGGGCGGTTCTTGGGGTCGTGGCAAAGCGGTGAGCGCGGGCTGCATTCGAGGCACGGCATGTGCATGCTTGTCGGGCGCGGCGCTCTGGCGCGTGCTCGGCATGGAGCAGATGCTCTGGGCGCGGCGCTCTAGGAGTGGTCCACGGCTCGGCTCTGCTCGGGGAGGGGACAGAGGGAGGTGGTGCGGTCTGGTCTAGCTCCTAGACATGGAAAGAGAGAGTGGGGTGGTCGGCTGCGACCTATCCATGCTCGACCGGCGAGCATGGTGCTCAGGTGGCGCGGCACTGCTACTAGGGACTAGGGGTGGGGTGATTATGGCTTGGTTAGATCAAATGGAGACAGAGGGAGTAAATTGAGGTCAAATGGGTGGCAAAACCCTATAGAAACAGTGAGCTAAAACTAGAGTGTGAATCCTGCCTGCCAAGTGTTTGTGAAAATGGCCGAAGGAACTCAAGTTTGGAATTTTGAAAAGTTTATTGGTGGGTTTGTTAGACACATGCTTAAGCCTATGTGGTTGCTTGGGTTTTGAAAATGGAGCTCATTTGAGTGGTTTTTGAATAAGTGGGATCTTGATACCTACACTAGATTCAATTTTCAAATGCCATTTAAATTTAGTGTTCGAAAGTTTTTGGCAGATCACAAAGTGGGCCTTGGTACACTACTATATGTACTAGCAAGGGGTGCAAAGATCCACATTTATTTCTGTTAAGAATTGAGTCCTAGGAATAGCCAAAGTAGGCATGTTGATTAAAATGGCACAAATGACCATTTCTTCTTTTATTCATTTTGATTTTTTTTCTTTGGGATTTTTTTGGGAATGATCTAGATGATGTTTATTTCACCAAAGAATCATTTTACAAGCAATGGATCACTTAATCATGGCAATTCAAAATAACTCCTATTTAAATGCACACACATATGAATGCTTTAATAATTTTAATTGGAAAAGTTTTTGTTAACCCTAATTTTGATGATTTGGATCTTAATAAACTTGGACTGAAGTTTTGGGATGTTACAAGAGTCCAGCCCTGATTGCGAGGGATGATCTTATATTCCTTCAGGGCTCAATATCTCGAGGGATTAGGCCAAGCAGACCACCTCGATTCTGAACTTCACGGAGTACTCGTCGGAGGATAAAATCTACGGTTGGGAGTACCTCTCTCTAAAGATTCACAACTCTTCCTTAGGGTCGTAGTGTATCCTAATTGACGATTTTATGGTCAGGGCTCCTGAGTTTGCTTCAGCGAAGGGTTACCCTATTTTTGTGGGAAAGACGCAGTCTTTCCCACTTAGGATTAAACTGGGGTATATCAGTGAGTTGACATAGTCCTTCCTTCTGGGAGTCATTGAATGGGGTTTTTGGGGATTGTCGTCCATCTTTCTTCTAGAGTAAAGACCTTCGGAAGTCTTCCGGGAATTGTGACTTACTGTGCTTATATAATACTATTATTCGTGCTTAGCCTGTTGAAGCCATCGGAGACTTACGTCCTCTAAGCGATTGGAACCGAGGGGTTGCTGATGCTATGGTCCTTCCGGTATGTCTGCAGCTGAAATAGCAGAGGCACTTCATAGGATCTTCAGTTAGTTTCTCCTCTGATAACTCCCGGGTTGTTGTTTGGAGGGAAGGTGTCAAATTCTGGAGGTCTTCTGAAGTATCCTCTGGTAGAAAGTCTTCTGAGGATTGAGTGGGAAGACACTAAGGTGTTTTAGGAGTGATGCCAATCTTCTGTTTTGAAGCGCTGGCGTGATACTAAGGGAGGCTGTATCTCCTTGGGTCTTGGTATGGGTCCTTGAGTGAAGTTCTATTGATTCAACCCTTGTGTGGGTTGCTTCCTATCGAAGTTTGATGGGTTTAGTTTAGGGCAAGTTAGCAGTTAACGACTCTCTTGCTAGTCTTCGGAAAAGGTAGGGTAGCTAGCGTCATAGAAAACATCTTCACATGAACTCTGTGTGTTGCTTTTGATCGATCGTGTAGTAAACTTGGTGTCTTCATGCGTCCTTGTCTTCAGGGAACTGAAGTATTCTGGCCTTCTGGTGAGGAACTTCCCGTTGGTTGGGCAGAGGGATCTATTACTAGTTAGTCTCTCGGGGTTGTGGGAAGTTCTAATATACCAAAGGTTAGCGGAGTCAGGTTTTCACTTCTTGTCTTGGTTGACTTATCGGGTGGTTTCTTGTGGGTAATGAGGATCCTTCGGTGATGGACTTCCGGCTTCAACGGGATTATTGCTGTAGTAGACTGAGGAACAAGGGACTTTGGTGTTATTTACGAGTCTTGCGAGGTGAGTTTGACGAGGTATGCCATACTTCTAAGGTGAACTCTTTGAGTTGATTCTGACTTGACGATGTTGAACTCCTGGTTCTTGCGATGCTTTTCCTGTCATATACTCTCGAGGTTAGTCTGGATCACATTACCGACATCTAACAGAGGGGTTTCCTGAGTTACTAAGTGGGTCATCGCCCCTCGAGTCACATTCTTAAGGAGGTCAAAGCAAACCAGAGAATATAAACAACGTGAACAGAGTGAGGGGATCGCCATGTCCTCGGCAAACATCACACATAAAGCAACACATGATGCACTTAGGCAAGAAAACACGGTCAACGCTAGGGACCAAGGAGTTAACTACTCACGATGTAGGGGAATCCTATTCTTAGGACTATTGACCCTAGATATCGTCTTTCTTCAGGTCGGAGTTACTATCTTGTCGATAAAGCCTTCGTCGTATCTTGGATGCTTCTTGATAGTGCAACATTTGATGTCTTCTAATTATGAGGATTCCGCTGGTAGAGCTATATTGTAGTCTCCTTGTGTTTGCTGGTAGTTGCTTGTCTTCATCTTGTTCTCATTGTCTTCACCGGGTCTAGATACTAGTTATTTAAAATCCGTAGGTTTGAAGTTTGGACGAGAGTTAGAGGAAAGCATTGTCGAAAGCATTTAATCTGAGTAAGAGAAGAAGTAGAACTTTTTGAAACTCATTGAGAAACTAGTTTTCAAAAGCCGGGGTTTTCAAAATAAGGTTCCTTTCTAACGACCATGCTAACTAAGGTTCTCCTACAGTCAGGATGGCTCTGATACCAAGTCTGTGGGGCCTCGGATTAATCCTCCGAGAATCCCTGTTATGCATACAACCACGATCCCATGATCAGTTAGTCGTGGCACATAACAGACAAGTATCAAAGTAAACATCCAATACATAATGAATACATGCCATACCTTAGTTGCCATTATGTCTACATCGATCAACAATAGAAGAACTTCATTAAGAGTAGAGCCCAAGCCATGCCTTAACCTATAGGCAACTGACTGGGAGAACGTCCTAGCTCGCTTAGCTATCAACTTCCTCCTCTTCTTGATATCTGACCAAGTTAATAGCCAGCGACAATGCCAGTGAGTACTTTGAATGTACTCGCAAACCACCTTAAGTTAACAATAATAACAAAAGGATATGCATTATGGATGTGGTACTAGGAGGGCTCTTAGAGAGGTTATTTTCTCAATTAGTTTCTCTTGTAGATATAGCATCCACATATCTTTGTTGAATACTTTTGTAAAACATTTTGGAAACCTTTTGAAAAGTTTTCTAAACACTAGGAATGGGGTACCCATTTATTCCCGTCCTTAGGTCGTCCCACGACCAAACTCCTTTCTCCTCCTTCTGACCATCCCATCGTCAAAACCTTTCTCCTTTACGACCATCCCATGGTTAAAATATTTCCAAAGCCATTTCTTTTCCGGATTCCTTGTTGAAAACAAAACCAGCACCGCTCTATAGCAACATTCCCAACCGTCCATGACCGTGGACACGGCTATTCGAATAGATTTACACTCTGCAGAGGTTGCACACTTTACCCACACCATCCTGGTAGACTACCCTGATCTACACCGATTGTGGGTCGAGTAACCGATCAAGACTCTCTGGATGCCCACTCCAATATAAGTGCCTACCCTATGAGTGTTACTCCCCTACAAACCGGGACGTCGGGTACCGAGGACCAACCGTAGCGCATTTTACACTTTACACTGTGGGCGCTTTCAATCAGGGGCTCATAGTAACACCTGGCTGCCCGCAGACAGTTCGTTCCTTCTCCAAGTCGATGTCCCACATGGACCTTTAAGGGAGAAGCCCCAGCCTCCAGGGATCACGATCCCCTGTAGTAGTTATGAGGCAGCTTATACCAGAATAGACAAACCTCAAATCCAGCTCTGTCCCATTCCAGAGTAATGTGGTTGCAGAGGGTTAATTGTTCTAGAAAAACTGCAAAGAACCGGGTGAGTTTTTGTAAACCTATTTGCCTCCATCATTCCTTCAGCATTTTTTAAACAAAACCTTTTTCTTTCTCAACATCTCTTGGGAGGTCCCACCTTACCAAGGTTTTACCATAAGACATTTGGCAAAAACTTTGTCGGGGGTCTTCCCATCCTCTAGTTTTGCTTCGGCTAAATCGAGGTCTCCAAAGGGTATGGTGTAATACACCATCTACCATACTAGGGACAAGTAGGTGTCATCAAGGGGGGGGGGGTTGTACTTAATAGTACAAAAGTGTAATAGTTCAGAGGAGCCAAACCACTACCATATATATATACATCAACATATAGTAAAACGTTGCAGTTTTAATAAACACTAGATAAAACATGCATAAGTAAAACATTAGGACAAGGCTTATGAGAAAGAAGGTGGCTTGCCTGATGATCAGCAATATGAGAATATGTCCATGGGCTTCATCTTTAGATAACCAAGAATACCAATACCAATAATAACCACTTCGTCTGATCTCCGATTTAATCACATCTAGCATCGACAGGGAACACATGCAAACAAGCAAAGGGCACAATCAAGACAAGGCCTACAATAAACAAGACAATACAACAAACTAATATACACACATCATTCAAAACAGTAGGTTTTGATAGATTGAGTTTGTTGCAAATGGGAAGAAAATGGAAAGGCATTTGTGGAACTTGTTTAATAATTTAGTTTCCAAATACCACCTAATAAAAGGGGTTTTGAACTCAGGCTTGGGTCTGTATGATATCAATGTACAAAAATGATATCAACATGTAGGTAGAGGAATAACAAGACCAACAAAAGTGGTTTCATGATTTTATCACTTTTCTTCAATTTCTTATGAAATTTTGTAGTGACAAAAGCTCTAGATTTAGGAAATAATTCACCAGAAAAGTTCTAGAGCTCCAAATGTTATTTACTTCGGTGTTTAAGTAGGGTTTGATGTATTGATTCATTTAGAGTTGGAATCATGTCAAAATATTTATCAGAATGCCCTTAGGAAATTCCCAAAGGCAGTTCTGGAGGGTTTTTGCCTTTTTCACCAGATTAATTATACAGAAGCTTTTGAGTTGATTCCAAGGGCACATGGTAGGTATTTAGAATACCTTTATGTAGGAATTGGATTCACTCTTTTTGGAGTTGTCAAACTCCTAGAATGATTTACCTAGTGATAATACCACTTACAGAAATATTTAATTCACTAAAATTCAGCAGAGGGTCTATAAATCCTTATCTCCTGGTTTTGGATAAGTATTGATGGGCCATTTCTCTGGGAGTTATAATTAGCCTAATAGGTGCTATATATAGGCCAAGGGAATTTTCTAAAGTCAGAACTGGAGGGATTTGGTTATTTTTACCAATGTTCAAACATAGTTCACCTTAACATGAGGCCTATTTTAATTGATGGGTATAGTAATTACCTTCCAGGATAACTTCGATTCATCACAGATGGGTATGTACAACTCCCTGGGGAATTTATTTAGTGATAAAGATACTTTTTAGTAGATTAATTCCCAGTAATTAATGAAAATTACTTTTGGCAAAAGAATAGTTCTGCATGTTGAACAAAACACACATGAACATGATAAAAATTCTATTTGGACAAAGTACCCAATTTTTCATTTTCATATAGATTTAAACTAGACAGCTGTTTAACAGATCTGGCAAAATGTTTAAAGAAAAACAAAGAAAAGAAATGAGGCAGGGGATGCTGGGCCGGATCTGGCGACCGCGGGCTGCCCAGCAACGAAGCCGGCCCATCCGGCTTCTCTCCATGCAGGAGGAGACGGTTTCGAACCTGACGGGTGGGATCCACCCGTTAGTAAGGGGAGACCCGCGTAGGGGTATGGAGGTGCTACCATCCGTCGGATCAAGTGAGGATCGACGGACGGTGTTCAACGTCCACCTCTGTCCAAGCGGCAGCGCAGGGCTAACCGTAGGCGCGTCGGGCAGCGGTGGGGAGCTCACCTGGGGCGCCGAGAGGAGGCGAGGATGGGCGGAAGCGACGCGGCGCTCGACGACGGTCCTGACGATGGGCGGCAAAGCTGGGTTTGATGCTGGTATCTGGCTCGCGCGAGGACGCCTGAGAGCGATCTCGTCGGAGCTCGACGGCGGCGACGGTAGGTGCAGTCCCTGGCCAAAAGAAGAGTAGGATTAGATAGAGGAGGAGAAAGGAGTCACATTGCAGTGACATGCAGATGGAGATGAGCAAGGGAGAGGGGGTCTAGCTCATCTTCTTGTCAATGGCCGAGAGGTGATTTCCTCCTTTTACTGGGAGAGGCAGAGAAGGGAAGAGGATGAGGAGCTCTAGGGTGGTAAGTTGGAGCGAGAGGAGTGGAATGAGGGGAAGAGGGAGGCGCAGGGTGGCCTATGGCCTTTAAAATCGAGAGGGGGTAGTCCGTGGTGGACTAGGATCATTTTGGGGAAAAAGGGAGGGGTGGTGGTCAGCTATTGGGCATCAAGGGAGGTGGAGAGGAGGGTGTGGTGCCAGGGACCAGAGGAGGAGCCGTGTATCTAACCCAGGAGCCTTGGATGCTCCACATTTTTCTTCTCACGTGAAAAGAAAGGAGGGGAGTGGGAGGAGGCTAGGGAGAGCTAGGGCAGCTTTCAGTGGTGCAGAGGGGAGGGAAGTGGGGTCATGAATTGACTAGAGAGGGAGTGAGGCGTGCTGCAGCTACTGTGGTGATTACTCCACAAGATATGCAAGATATGGTGTTTCTCTCACTTGCTTGCTCCAATAGCTAAAGACAAAAGGATGGCCTTGCTACAGTGTAGTGCTACAGGGATCACGACCAGGGGTGTGAGGGGTGCTGGAGAGAGGTGATGGTCAAGCTTTTGATGAGGGTTGGAGGTGGTTTGAGTAGTGGATTTGATTAGTTGGCATAATTGGTCAATTTAATGGTTATGAAGGAAGTACAGGGATGTAGTCTTTATAAAATGAGGGAGTGGTACTAGTGGGTAGATACAGTCAAGGTACCCCTCCTATAATTATTTGAGATTTTTCAAAGGAGTTTTAGTCCACTTAAATCTATTTATTCAAAAACTATAGAAGTAAAGTTTTCGAGCTCATTTGATATTTTTACATTGGACCTTGTTGGATTTTGATGTGAGGTGGTCACAAATGTGAATACACACTTAGGAGAATTATCCCGAGATTTATCGAGGATTAAAAGTATTTTAAACTATTATTATTCAATTTCTGCAATTTAAGTAAGTAGGCAAAAATAAATAATAAAGTTATTCAGAAATATTTATTTTTGAGATGGGAATGTAGGTTATGATATATGGATCTCAATTGAGCCAAAATTTGGGGATGTGTTTTGGCAAAAACCAACTTTCCTTTATAGGAGTTGTGATGTTTTTCTTAATTAAAGGGACATAATGGGTTGTGGGGCCATAATAAATATGGGTAAAATTTGTAAAAAATCTTGATGATCAAGGGAGATCATGTAGACAAGGTGTAACAAGCATTTTCAACCTTGGGATTGGAGAATCCAAGTTAATTTTGGTGAAAACTAGAGATTTAAGTATCTTGGGTAAGATTGTTTTCCTGCCACCAAAACCTTGTTGGATCTTGCAGCTCAGATCTCCCCCAAGGCATGGGATAGATGGATGGATAGACCAAGTGATTTACATCAACATGGTACATAAGTTTGGGCTTGATCATGTTTGATCTCTCCAAGGATTGTTTCCAAACTTTGAATAAAATAAGCCTGCCAAAGCAGATTATCAATTATCCTTCAAAACCTTGTGGGTTTAAGCAGCACAAGAATCCAATTGGAACAAATGAAGTAGGTAATGATATACCTATATGCGTAGAACACGTCCATGCAAAAAATTGGTCCATAGAAGGTTGGATGATTGTGTGAGCTTCTGTCAAAGTAGGCATGTTGACTAGATTTGCAGGAAAAGTTATTTTCTTGCCTGCAAAACCATCAAGAACAAGTGGGTTGGAGGATTATATAACCAAGTTAAAGAGTGGGCCTTGGTATTCCTTAGGATGGTTAACAAGATGGTTCAAATGCATTTTAAAAAATGCACAAGGGTTGAGAAAAATAGACATTCAAAAAGGTGATGTTGAGGCAGTTTTGAGGATTTTGACTAGAGTACGAGAGGGGATGTTTTTGATGGGTTGCAAGGTACCAAAGTATCATCAAGGGGGTGATGTCTAAGTGTAGATTGAGTAGGAAGGATCCTTGCTTGATACTGGTCTTCATTGACTTGGAAGCTTCTAGAATTAGATCACTTCAGAGCTGATCTGGTTAAGGGTTTTAGATGATCACCTAGTATCTCGAGATTAGATCCATATTGTATTCTTGCTTAGGGTTTGGTGATTTTAGAGTATCTTGATCCTAGTGTATGAGGTCCTAGAGTAGATCATACTACTTCTAAGAAATCAAGTCAAACAGCAGATCAAGGCAACTCATCTTACAAACAAATCAACTACTACTAGGGTTACCATCAAGCCTAGCTCGAGGTAAGCATGGGTATTTTGAAAAGGATGCGGTTTGGATAAGATGAGAGTCCTTGGTATCTCTACCAAGAGTATAATTCAAATGCTTTAAAAGGAGGTTTTTGGGAAACCTAGAGATAAGATTAGTTGAAGGTTCTGTCTTGAAAACATAGGGAGATTATATTATATACCTCTCCATAGTTTTGTCAATAGAAGCTACTAAAATAGTTTTGGTTACATAAGCATCTTGGCTCATGTTTTGAAATGCCAAAACATACGAATATGCTGTTAGGAAAAGAACACACATGCAATGACACTGGTGGATAAATGTGGTTTAGGAAAGGAACACACATGCAATGACTCTAGTGGTGGTTTAGGAAAGGAATACACATGAAATGACTCCGGTGGTGGTTTAGGAAAAGAACACACATGCAATGAATCTGCTGGATCCATGTGGTTTAGGAAAAGAAGACACATGCAATGACTCTGGTGGTGGTTTAGGAAAGGAACACACATGGAATGACTCTAGTGGATCCATGTGGTTCAGGAAAAGAAGATGCATACAATGACTATGGTGGTGGTTTAGAAAAAGAACACACATGCAATGAATCTGGTGGTCGTTTAGAAAAATAACACGCATGCAATGAATATAGTGGATCAATGTGGTTTAGGAAAGGAACACACATGCAATGACTCTAGTGGTGGGTTAGGAAAAGAAGACACATGCAACGACTCTAGTGGTGGTTTAGGAAAAGAACACACCTGCAATGATTATGGTGGATCAATGTGGTTTAGGAAAGGAACACACATGCAATGACTCTAGTGGTAGTTTAGGAAAGGAAGACACATGCAATGACTCTAGTGGTGGTTTAGGAAAGGAAGCCACATGCATGACTCTAGTGGTGGTTTAGGAAAACAACACACATGCAATGATTGGTGGATCCATGTGGTTTAGGAAATGAAGACACATGCAATGACTCTGGTGGTGGTTTAGGAAAAGAACACACATGCAATGACTCTGGTGGATCAATGTGGTATAGGAAAGGAAGACACATGCAATGACTCTGGTGGTGGTTTAGGATAATATCACACATGCAATGACTATGGTGGATCCATGTGGTTTAGGAAAAGAAGACACATGCAATGACTCTGGTGGTGGTTTAGGGAAGGAATTGACATGCAATGACTCTTGTGGTGTGATACGTCCATTTTGCATCACTATTCTATATCATAATTTACTGTTATTCATTGATATATTTCATATTAAGAGATGATACTTATGTAATTTCATTTTTTTTACAAGGTTGATGACTTTTGGAGCATGGACTGCTGTAGTCAGGATTCTGATGCAAAAGGTGCTGTTTGGAGGCGAAATTCGTGAAGATCAGAAAATCTAGGAAAATACATGGAAAATGCCAGGCCAGAAGGGTGAGTGGAGATGGGCCAGAGGGGGCCCACACCACCCCTGGTGGGGGCCACCCTAGGCCGCACCACCAGGTGGTGTGGCCACCATGGTCGACTCCTGGCTCTCCCCTCTAGCGTATATTATCCTCCCGAAACACTAAGACTGGGGTTAACCATAGAAAGATTCCGCCGCCTCTACGGGGCGGAGAACACCAAGAGAGAAATATCTCTCCGGCTGATAGAATTTTGCCAGCGGAATTCTTTCCTGGAGAGGGGAGATCGTCGCCATCAACACCACCATCAAGCTGGACTTCATCGGGATCATCATCATCATCACCACCACCATCATCTTCATAAGAACCATCATCACCACTTCATACCGCTGTAACAATTGGGTTGAATCTTGCATAGTTCTTAGGGGAAACTTTGTGTAACATTACTCTTTGTAGTTGATTCTAATTAGTGAAACCGTTGAATTATTGTTATGTTCAGATTGTTGCACATCATTATTTCATCTCTGATCTTGATCCATATGATGTCTTGTCAGTAGTTCATTTAGTTCTTGAGAACATGGGAGAAGTCATGTTGTTAGTACTGGAATTGTGTTGAGAAAGATTCAATGGTTTGTTAATTAAGTTGTGGTGTACTTCTTCTAGTGGTGTCATGTGAACGTCGACTACATGACACTTCACCTATATGGGCCTAGCGGAATGCATTGTGTATTTGGCTACTAATCGTAGGGGTTGTCAGAGTGACAAAACCCCGAACCCCTGTTAGGAAACCTTTGCACAAGGGATGTCAGGGTCTTAGAGTTTAAAGTTGTGGTTAGGTTTCTACCTTAATTACTTTATTGTACTTGCGGATGCTTGCAAGGGGTTTAATCACAAGTATGTATTAGTCCTAGGAAGGTCGGTACATTAGCACAGGTTCACCCACACAACACTTAGCAAGCTAAAGAAGATTAATCAACTATATGAAGCGAAAGCACTTGACGATATTCCCATGTCTCCTCGAGAACATTTGGTCATCTTAAGTAATACAATCGGCTTGTCCTTTGCTGAATAAAGGATTGGGCCACTTGCTGCATTTATTCTTATTGTCTTTTATTTACTCGTACTTTCTTTACTTGCATTATCAAAAACCCCTAAAAAATTGTTTGCTAAGTATTTATAGAGAATTCCTGCTCCAAGCCACTAGCCAGCACCTTCTACTGCTCGTTGGGTTCGACACTCTTACTTATCAAAAATACTACGATACACCCCCTATACTTGTGGATCATCAAGACTATTTTCTGGCACCGTTGCCGGGGAGTGAAGCGCTATCGGAAAGTGGAACTGGTAAAGGAAACTTCTACTGTGAGTATTGTTTACTTCTATTAGTTGCTTTATTTTCATTATGGAAAATTTGCTAGGTTTCTTATTTCGTAATGCTACTACCACTGCTAAGGTAGTAGATGAACCACCACCTGCTGACAATGATACTTTTAAAATACCTACAAGAATTATTGATTGTGTTATGGATAACTATTATGTTAGAGATGGAACTGTCCATCCCGGTGGTCATTTTCTCTTTATACACGAATTATGCGGGTTGTTTAAGTGTGCAGGTATTACAATAGATCAAGTCAGGAATAAGTTATTCTCATTATCACTGAAAGGAAGAGCTAAGGAATGGTATAAGCTGCTGAAGAATGGTCAAGCTCTTGAATGGGAGGAAGTAGTGCCTCTCTTTTATTCAAAGTTTTGTCCTCCTAGTGAGATTCATAAAGATCGGAATCAAATATACAACTTTTGGCCTCTTGATGGAGAGAGTACAGCTCAATCTTGGGGGAGACTGAAGTTACTAATGCTCAAATGTCCCATTCATGAGGTCCCCAACAATATTATTATCAATAAATTTTATGTAAGGCTTTCTCTTCATGATAATGATTTATTGGATGCTTCTTGTGCTGGATCATTTACACGCATGGAAGAAGAAGATAAATGGGATCTTCTAGACCGTATTCAAGATAATGTTGAAGCATGGGATGACAAAGGAAGAAAGTCAGGTATAAATTATGATTATGAATGCATTGAATCTTTTATGGGAACTGATGACTTCCAAAATATTAAAAATGCTTACGGTCTTGATCCTCAAGTTATTACAAATTGTTTTAAGGCTTTTGCTTCCTATATTGAAATTCCGAAAAAGGGATGGAACAAGTACCACGCACCATATAAATATATTGTTGATTGTGTTCCTATTAGGAGTACTGAATTTTGCACTATTGATCATATCCTACCTGAACCTTATATCAAGAAAATACCCTTCTCGGATAAGGTAAAGGAACATCCTATGATAACTAGTGTAATCAATAAAAGTTCAAAGAGAACTGTAAAACCTGATGAACAAATAAACATTGAACTAGTTGTAGCAATTGTGAAACACCTTGTTACTAACAGTGTGGAAGATGGACACATAGTTTTCTATGAGGATGCATCTAATATTTTTTCACATCATAATAGAACTAAAAAGGCTAGTGTCCCTATGCTTTATGTTAGAATTGGTGATCATTGCTATTATGGTTTATGTGATATTGGTGCAATTTCAAGTGCTATTTCTTATGAGATTTATAATGAAATTATGCATGAAATCAGTCCCTGCGAACTAGAAGAAATTGATGTGGTTATTCACCTTGCTAATAGAGAGACCATCTCTCCAATTGGTATTGTGCGGGATGTAGAAGTTCTTTATGGTAAGATTAAATATCCTGCTGATTTTCTAGTACTTGGTTCAGCTCCTAGTAAAACCTATCATATCATTTTTGGTAGACCTTTATTGAGCATTTGTGGAGCCATTATTGACTGCAAAAGGGAGAACATTTTAACAAAATTTGATGGGGAATTTTATGAGTTTAATTTTCCGAAATTTACTAAAGAACCTTGTGAAAATGAAACCCATAATGAGGATTTTAGAGTTGAACAACTTGCTTCTATTTCTCTTGCTCCTAACAATGCTTTGGAGAAATTTATGGAAGACCACGAAAGTGAAATCTTCATGGAAGAAAGAAATGAGATTCACGAGATTCTCCATCGTCAACCTAAGATGCTTACGCATAACTTGCCTGTGGAAGATTTGGGCACCATGTTGCCACCTAAAAAAGATCCCGTCTTCGATCTAAAACCTTCACCTGACGATCTTAAGTATGCATACATTGATGATAATAAAATATATCATGTTATTATTAGTTCTAAACTTTCACGGAAGGAAGAGGAAAGATTATTGGAGGTATTGAAGAAGCACCGAGGGGCTATGGGCTATAATCTAGACGATTTAAAGGGAATTTATCCAACTATATGTCAGCATGCTATCAATATAGAACCAGATGCAAAGCCAGTGGTAGAGCACCAACGTTATTTAAATCCTAAGATGAAGGAGGTGGTAAGAAACGAGGTATTAAAACTCCTTGATGCTGGTATTATTTACCCTATTGCTGATAGTGAATGGGTTAGTCATGTTCATTGTGTCCCTAAAAAAGGGGGAATTAACGTTGTTCCTAATGATAATGATGAGCTTATTCCCCAAAGAATAGTAGTAGGTTATAGGATGTGCATTGATTTCAGAAAAGTTAACAAAGTTACTAATAAAGATCATTACCCACTTCCTTTTAGTGATAAAATGTTAGAAAGGTTGTCTAAAAAGACTCATTTTTTTTCTTGATGGATACTTTGGGTTTTCTCAAATTGCTGTTAAACAACATGATCAAGAAAAAACTACTTTTACATGCCCTTATGGAACCTATGCTGATAGATGTATGCCTTTTGGTTTGTGTAATGCTCCTGCTACTTTTCAAAGATGCATGTCTTCTATCTTTCATGCCTTTTGGGAGGAAATTGTGGAAGTTTTCATGGATGACTTCTCCGTCTATGGAACTTCTTTTGATAATTGTCTGCACAACCTTGATAAAGTTTTGCAGAGATGTGAAGAAACTAATCTTGTTCTTAATTGGGAGAAATTCCAAGTCATGGTCAATGAAGGGATTGTCCTTGGACATAATATTTTCGAGAGAGGCATTAAAGTTGACAGGGCTAAAGTTGAAGCAATTGAGAAAATGCCCTATCCAAGAGACGTCAAAGGTATTTGTAGTATCCTTGGTCATGCTGGTTTCTATAGAAGATTTATTAAAGTTTTCTCTAAGATATCGAAACCCCTCACTAATCTTCTTCAAAAGGATGTACCCTTTGTTTTTGACGATGATTGTAAGGAAGCTTTTGAAACTCTAAAGAAGGCTTTAACTACTGGTCCTATTTTTCAAACACCTAATTGGAGTTTACCCTTTGAAATTATGTGTCATGCTAGTGATTTTGATGTAGGTGCTTTGCTTGGGCAACGAATAGATTAAAAGTTAAATGTTATCCATTATGCTAGTAAAACTCTTGACGCTGCTCAAAAGAATTATGCTACTACTGAAAAAGAATTCTTAGCTGATGTCTTTGCTTGTGATAAGTTTAGACCTTATATTGTGGACTCAAAAGTTACCATTCATACTGATCATGCTGCTATTAAGTACCTTATGACGAAAAAAGAGGCTGAGTGTAGGCTTATTAGATGGGTGATGCTCTTACAGGAGTTTGATCTACATACTATAGATTGGAAAGGTCCTGAAAATCCTATTGCTGATAATTTATCTCGGTTGGAAAATATCTATTTTGATCCTATGCTTGTTAATGATAGTTTCCCAAATGAGCAGTTGGCCACAGTAGAGGTAAGCTCGCGAGGGAGCCCTTGGTATGATGATTATGCTAACTTTATCGTCTCCAAGTATTTGCCTCCAGCTTTTACAGCTCAGCAAAGAAGAAAGTTCTTTTACGATTTGAGGCATTATCTTTGGGATGGCCCACACTTATATAATGAAGGAGTGGATGGTATTATGCGAAGATGTGTTCCAGAATATGAACAAAAGGAGATATTGTGGAAATGTCATGGTAGTGCCTATGGAGGACATCATGCGGGAGATAGAACTGCCCAAAAGGTGCTACAATCAGGTTTTTACTGGCCTACCATTTTTAAAGATGCAAGAAACTTTGTCTTATCCTGTGATGAGTGTCAGCGGGTTGGTAACATTTCTAGACGCAATGAAATGCCTATGAATTACTCTCTAGTTACTGAACCCTTTGACTGTTGGGGATTTGACTTAATGGGTCCTTTTCCTCCCTCAAAAGGTTATGCTCATATTCTTGTTGTTGTTGATTATGTTACTAAGTGGGTAGAAGCCATTCCTACGAAGAGTGCTGATGGGGATACCTCTCTAAAAATGCTTAAGGATGTTATGTTTCCTAGGTTTGGAGTGCCTAGGTATCTTATGACTGATGGAGGTTCTCATTTCATTCATGGTGCTTTTAGAAAGACCCTTGCTAAATATGATGTTAATCATAGAATTGCTTCAGCCTATCATCCCCAAACTAGTGGACAAGTAGAGCTTTCAAATAGAGAAATTAAATCCATCTTGCAAAAGACTATTAATAGATCTAGAAAAAATTGGGCTAAAAAGTTGAACGATGCTTTATGGGCTTATATGACCGCCTATAAAAATCCTATGGGTATGTCTCCTTACAAAATGGTTTATGGGAAGGTTTGCCACCTACCTTTAGAATTAGAACACAAAGCTTATTAGGCAGTGAAGGAACTTAATTGAGATTGCAAACTTGCTGGTGAAAAAATATTATTTGACTTATGTCCGTTGGATAAATGGAGGAGTGAAGCATATGAGAATGCTAAACTCTTTAAGGAAATGTTAAAAGATGGCATGACATGAGATTTCTTAAAAGAGAGTTCCATGTTGGTGAAAAAGTTCTATTGTATAGGTCTCGTCTCAGATTTTTTGCAGGGAAGCTACGTTCAAAGTGGGAAGGACCTTTTGTTATTGAAGAAGTGTATTGTTCAGGTGCAATAAAAATCTCCTCTTTAAAAGATAACACTACACAAGTGGTGAATGGTCAGTGAGTCAAACACAATATTGCTAGAGATTCTTACAATGAAGATATTGAAGCTATTCAAGTAGTAACTCCGGAAAAATTATCAAAGACCAAGTTCAGAGACCTGCAGAGTCCGTTTTTGAATAGGTAACAGTTCTGGTTAGAAAAGTTCCGCGAAAAATCTGTCCAGTTATATTTTTGCAGTTTTTATCCAACAAGGAAAGCAACGAAGCAAAAGAGGGACGGAAACAGAGCCTGGGTGGCTCACACCATCCTGTGGCACGGGCCCACCCATGGCCGCGCCACCAGGTGGTGTGGCTGCCCCGGACTCTGTCTCCGACCTGTTTTCTCCCAGTACCTTCCTTTTGTTGTAAAAATCCGTAATATATAATCCCCTGGATCCCCCAAGGTTCATATATCGTGTTCTCGTCGTGTTTTCCTTTCAATCTGTTTCTACCAGGAACTATTCTTAAAGTCTAGAAGCACAATGGTCTCCTCCAAGGATAAGGGAAAGGAGCCTATGGAGGAGGATCCGCAAGACCCTGGCCAAGAGAAGGAGATCAAGAGTGAAGATGAAGTGGAGGCAAAGAAAAGCCAGCATCCGCACACCAGCACTAGCATTTCAAGCATTGGAGTGGTGGAAAACCCAGCCAGGATGAGAAGGACTGCACGGATGTCAACTGGAGGGAAGCCTCCGTGTCACTGCTTGGCTCCACAACCATGCACCAAGAATCCCTTCCATACCCTCATCCATGAGCATCAATACCAGAATATGCCCAAGGAGAAACTACCCTCCAATTGGGATTTGCCTCGTTCTAACCATGCAGGAAAAGAAGACTTCAAGGAGGAAGAGTGGGGGAAAGAACCGCAAGAGCTAGAATTCGCAACCCGACATGATCATGAGCCGTATTGAGCAAAACTCGGAGTTGATTCGTAGTCTCACCTTCAAGATTGAGGACTTGGGGAAATTAATCAAAAGGCTCATCGAGAGAACACCACCACCACTGAAGGAGTAATTCGTCATCAGGTTATCGCATCCCCTTGGTTTGCTTCCAAGCTTGGGGGAGTGCCGCGGTATCACACCACTATCTTCTATCTTTTTACCTTTTTAGTAGAGTCATATCATGTATAGAGAAGTTATCGTATAGGATGGTTTACATTGTGGAAGTGTCCCCTCTCTCGTTAGATATGTATCCCTTGGTGTGATTTGTCTTTATGGAATATTAATGAGAAGCTCTATCATTTACTCTTTTGCATATTTTATATTAGTTTTCAATTGCTATTATATGATTGATCTTATCGTTAGTATTGGTATCACTTTGGGATCATTGAGTAAATTTAGTTGGTTTTGGCAAACCTGGCTCGGTCACTAGCAACACTATTTTTGAGAGTTGAATGAATAAGATAAAAGTACTCTAAAGAAATATAATTTCATCTTCTTTCTTTCTTGATGTGCTCATAAGCTTAGTATTCTCTAGTTAAGATCTTTTGTGCTTCCAAGGAAGATTGCATGTTTGTTTTTATCACTTATATGTTTGTTTGTTTCCTTCGACTCTTATACTTGCTACCGAGCCTTGCTAGACAAAAACCTGTACTTAGAGGGAATTCTTCTCGTGCATACAATCCTTAAATCAAAACCTATGCCATTTGTGTCCACCATACCTACCCATTAGCATTATTGCTGTTCCAAGTAAATTCATATTTTTATCTACCTTCCGAATTAAACTTGTTATGTGAAAATTAGTGATTAAAGCTCTCATGAACTTGATGGCACACTTTACTTTCTTGCACTTAATAAACTTGAACCATTGTTCCCATCTATGTTGCGTATATGCTTGCGCTTTGTCAGTTGTGAATTAGAAGAACCATGCTGTCATGGGGAACGGTTTCAACATTGCACAGGTACATTGTACCTAGTTGATATCATGCTCATTTATTTATGGATTTCATCGGTGCGAAATGAAAGGGGAGCTTGTAAGTCCATGGAGTTATGTATGTGTGTTAGAGAAACGCCTGGGCCACTGGTCTAATCCATGTTGTCATGGTCGAAACCTGCAGCGTAACCATAATGAGCATCTATGAAGCATTCTTCTTATAAAAAAGAAATAGAGATTGAGAAAAAAGAGAAAAAGAAAAAAAGATATGAGAAAAGAGGAAAGAGAGAAAAAAGCACCATTTTCCCATGGTAAATAAGAAGATTGCTGAGATGCTCATTGTCTGCTTGCCTTGTCATTTTGATATGGGGATTCTTCCGTATCATCAGGCAAGGGGTACCCCGTTGGTGGTTCTCTATGATACACATGTACTTACTATGAAAAGAACTTACAAGTAACTAAACTTGAGTAGCATGAGGAGCGGCCCTCGTATTCAAGGGTCATGAGATTTTCAACTTACAACTTGTCAAGCTTATCCTCATATTTGATTACTTTAACCTTAATCACCTAAAGATTCCTATGATAGGGCCAATGAGAGCTGAAAACTAATAAGTACCATAATTTTTGGAAGCTCTTTATGGAACTTGAAATCCATACTTCCCTCTGCGAAGGGCCTTTCTTTTACTTTTTAGTTAAGTTAGTAAACCTATTCCCTTTTATCTCAGCAAGTATTTTGAGGTGTTGTGTTTCATTCAGTCATATGATGATTTATTCAATCATGTTTCTTATGTTCCTTGTTTTGCACTTTGCTCTTATCTTAGTGAGTATTACTTTGAAAGCTATCATTGAAAACCAGTTATTTGTGAACTCCTGCAAAATTGTCAACTATTCTTCGACCAAGAGCTAAGTTTTCCATTACCAATTATGATTTACTTCATGTATCCTTATTGTGTTTCCTTTACTTATTGCAAGTTAAGTTATATAATGGATAGTTGCTTGCTATTATAATTTATGTATTGATGAATGTGATGCTTGTGACACCCAAAATTTAGAAACCCTGATTAGTTATCCAGAATGCAAAAATCAGGGGAACAAAAACGTTTTGTTTTGTTTTGTTTTGTGCAGTGCTTGTTTGTTGTTGTTTGTGCTTATGCTTCTGATGGTATATCTTATGATTTACTCCTTACCTCCACCTCAGCGTCATAATCTATCTAACAAAACTATCTTGGCTCATTTTACATATTCTCAAATGTTCTGGCATTTCAAACATGAGCCAAGATTCTTCAGTAACCAAAACTATTTTAGTAGCTTCTATTGACAAAACTCTGGAGAGCTATAATCTCCTTATGTTTTCAAGACATAACCTTGAACTACTCTTATCTCTAGGATTTACAAAACCTTGTATAAAACTTTTGAATTATACTCTTGGTAGGGATGCCAAGGACTCTTGCCTTGTCCAAACTCCAAGCTTTCAAAATTGCCCATCCTTACCTCAAGCTAAGCTTGATGGTAACCCTAGTAGTAGTTAATTTGTTTGTAAGATGAGTTGCCTTGATCTGCTGCTTGACATGATTGCCTAGAAGTAGTATGAGATACTCTAGGAGCTCATCCTCTAGGATCAAGAAACTTTAAAATCCCCAAACCCTAAGAAAGAATGCAAGATGGATCTGATCTCTAGCCACTAGGTGAACATCTAAAACCCTTAACCAGATCAATCCTGAAGTGATCCATTCTAGAAGTTTCCAAGTCAATCAAGACCAATATCAAGCATGGATCTATTCTACCCAATCTACACTTCAACATCATCCACTTTATGATGCTTTGATACCTTGCAAACCCTCAAAAACATCCCCACTCATATTCTAGTCAAAAACCCTAAATCTGCTAAATTTTGACTAAGTCTGGAAACTATTTCAACATCACTTCTTTGAGTGCCTCTCTTTCTCAACCTTTGTGCCATTTTGGTAATGCACTTGAACCATAGTGTATACCATAATAAGGACTACCAAGTCCCACTCTTTCCCTTGGTTATACCTTCTTCTAACCCCCTTGTTCTTGATAGTTGTGCAGGCAAGAAAATAAGAATTCCTGCAAATATTATCAACATGTCTACTTTGGAAGAAGCTCACACCTACATGTTATCTTATTTTCACCAATTCCTTGCATGATTGTGTTCTACTCATAAAGGTCTAGCAAAATACCTACTTCACTTGTTCCAAATGGATCCTTGTGCTTCAAAAACCCATAAGGTTTTGAAGGCTATTTGGTAATTTGCTTTGGCAGTCTTATTTTATTCAAAGTTTGGAATCAATTCTTGGAGCACTCAAGCATGATAAAGCTCAACTTCTTGTACCATGATTATCTAATCAACTTGGTATATCCATACATATGTCCTATGTTCCAATGGGAGCTTTGAGCTCTAAGATACAATCATTTTTTGATGGTATGAAAATAACATCACCCAAGATCCTTTATTTCTTGTTCCTCACCAAAATTAAGTTGGATTATCAACGTCCAAGGTTATGCTATGTACACCTTGTGTACATCATATACCTTGAGTATAAAGAATTATCAAATATTATCCATAATTATTATGGCTCAAAAACTATTTAATTCATTGAATGGGCAAAATCTCAAAAACTCCATCTACAAAGGAAGGTTTGGTTTATGACAATGAACTTCCCCAAATTTAAGCACTTTTGAGTCCTATATATCATACCCAATCCTCCCGCATCAAAAATAAATATTTTTCAAGTGTTTTAATAATTCCTTTTGCCTATTTTCTTAAATGGCAGAAATAGAATAATAATTGTTTTAAATACTTTCCTTCATCAATAAATTAAGGGAAAAATCTCCTAAGTGTGTAATCATATTTGGGATCATATCAAGCCCAAAAACCCTCTTGGTCCAATCCAACTTATTCAATTAAAATCCATAAAACAGATTCAGCAATAATTGAAGAATTGATATAAAGAGGATCTAAGCATCACTGAAAAATCCCAAATAATTCCCGGAGGTGTCTATTGACCTTACCCTTCCCCCAACACCCTTGCCCCGTCTTGCATAAGTCAAGTTTCTAGCCTTCCTTCATAACCATCTAGTTGATCAAATTTGCACATTAAGCAAATCCTCAAATCAAAACCCCATCAAACCTCAACCCTTTGGGTCAGATTAACTTCCACAACACACCTCCCACCCTCTGGTCGACGTGCCACTGTAGCATCACTCTCTTGTCCCTTGTGCTTGGAGCAAGTAAGATAGAGAGAGATACAAAATTTGTGCATCTTGCAAAAATCTTAGAGAATCAATGCAACATCTCTCACCACCCCTCCTTCCACTCACATGGCGAGTACAGGGTCCCACCTTACCATCCTTGCACCCTAACCAATGCTCTAGCTCGCCCAAGCCTCGGTCCCTCCCTTGTTCTTTTCTTTACCCGAGATAAAGAAGGAGAGCCAACCAGGCCTTTTCCAACGTTATGATGCCCTCCACTGCCTCCCTCCTACCCCACTCTACCACTCCACCGACCTCCTAGCCCAACCAGGGCCTCACACCTTCTCGGACATGTACAAATGGACCCGGTCCATCATAATCCTCTCACCTCGGATACAAAGGCCCGAGGCCACCTCGAGGCGCTCCTCCACCCCTCATTCACATCTCTCCACCCCACTCTGCTCCCCAGAGAACCTCCCCACAAGCCTCAGCTCCACATCGCAGAGGAGAAGAAGAACTCTCCCCCACGGCCATGGTCTAGATCAAGCTCGCGGGGCCTCCTCCTTGACCTATTCCTCTCTGCATGTCACCCTACTTAACTAGCCTTGATCTCCTCCCTCTAACCCTACCTTTTTTCTCCTACCAGGGAACCCCCAGATGCCAACTCCAGCGAGCTCCTGAGGCATGCCATTCGGACGCCACCGCGCGAGCGCTATGCCGGAATCTAACCCCATCGTCCCGCCCATCTACGAGCTCGCCATGGAGCTCCGCATCGCCCCGTACCCTCGTCGACGCCCCTGCATGCCCCTAGTAAGCTCACTGAACCCCGCCGCCACGACCTAGGGTTTCCACCCTGTTCTCCCTGGCTCAGTGAGGAAGAAGAACGATCGCCGTCCATCCCTCTTAAATCAAACGGTGGGCAACCTCCCATACCGCTTCGCCCCGCCACACTCGTTGATGGGTGGGCTCCGTGGCCCGCATTTGAATGCGGCCCCTCCCGCGTGGAGAGACCCCCGGCTGGGCCGGTTTTGGCACTGTGGGACCCACCATCGACAGATCCGGCCGGGCGGCCCCTGTCCCCTTTTTCTTTAATTACATCCTCTAGATCTAAAAAGTAGTGAATTGGTTCAATTCAAAAAGTAGTGAAGTGGTCAGATCTAAATTTTTAAATGTTCCTTGGGAATTTTCTAACCACTCTGAACAAACCACCTGCCCAAATTAATTTTCATTATTTTCTGGCATTTAAAATATCAAGAAGTATCAAAAACACTCCATACTTATTTCTGGGAGTTTGGTTATCCCAAATGGATTAAACCAAGTTTACTCTAGTGGGTATTTCATGTACCTATCAGGTGACCCTGACCCCTTACCAAGTGGAACCTTGGAGTTACTATAGCATAAATAACAAAATCAGCTCCTCTCTGACTTTAGAAAATTCCCTAGGACAAAATAAGTTAGGTTTTGACCTCATTTCAACTCTATGTGGTGTGGTACATCAAGTTACACCAATACCGAGGTGCCAATAATTTATTGAGAAGTTATTGATTTCTAATAAATTAAACCCTTCGGTCTAGGGTTGTTTCACTAGATAAATCACCTTTGTAGTTATACAACTCAAAAAATAGTGATTCAAATTCCTAAAGAAATGTATTTGTAATAGTTATCCAATGCTAGGGACCTCATATTATTTGGGCATGTAAAATAATTCTGGTTAAAAAGAGAAATACTATGTAGAAGTTACTTTGGATTTTCCCAAGGGCATTGTGTTAACTATTCTGAGATGAATCCAACTCTAAATGAACCAATACATAAAACACTACATAACCTTCCAAGGAAATACTTTTTTGGGCATACAGATCTTTTCTGGTAAATTATTTCCTAAAAATAGAGTTTTTATCACTAGAAAATGCATAATAAATCAATGGTAATTGATAAAATAGTGAAACCAATTTCGTTGGTTTCATTTTGTCAACACCTATCTGATGCTAACATTGTTATACAATGGTATCATACAGAATATGGCATTGATCTAAAAGTCCTCTCCTAAATAAATTCTAGACTATAAATCCTATGAGATTTCTTTCTAATACTTCTAAGATAACTTCAATCCTTCTAAAACCAATCTTCCCAAAACATACTGATTCGTAAACTTGTATTGTCCACTTGCTGTGTGTATTGATATTTGTATGCCTTGTTTTGATTGTGGCATTGCTTGTTTGCATGTATACTCGATGACGGCGATAGTTGCGCTTGTATTGACGCCGAGAAGAAGAGATCTTATTATTATTGGTATTGGTATTCTTGGTTATCTAAAGAAGAAGTCCAAGGACATATATTGCTAGTTTGCTGATCTCAGGCAAGCCACCTTCCTGCTCATAAGCCTTGTCCTACTGTTTTACTTATGCATGATTTATCTACTGTTTATGAAACTGCGTTGTTTTCTTATATGATGATCTATATCCAGTAGTGGCTTGGCTCCTCCAAACCATTACACGTTGGTACTACTAAGTACAACCCTCTCGATGACACCTACTTGTCCCTACTATGGTAGATGGTTTAATACGCCATAACCCTTTAGAGGCCCCGATTTAGCCAAAGCAAAGCTATAGGATGGGAAGACCCCGGAAAAGTTTACAAAATGTTTTATGATGAAACCTTGGTGTGGTTAGACCTACGAAGAGATGTTTGAGGAAATAAAAAGGGTTTTTTTTACAAAATGTTGAAGGAAAGATGGAGGAAAAAGGTTTACGAAAACGCACCTGGTTCTTTACAGTTTTGCTAGAACAATTAACCCATGCAACCAAATTAGTCTTGAATGGGACAGGGCTTGATTTGAAGTTTGTTTATTCTGGTATAAACTGCCTCGCAACGACTACATGGGAATAAAATAAAATCCCTAGAGGGTGGGCCTTCTCCTGTATGGGTCCATGTGAGACATCGACCTGGAGAAGGAACGAAGGGTCTACGGGCCTCCATGCATTACTATGAGCCCCTCATTGAAAGCGCACAGTTTGTGCAGTGGAAAAAAGCGCTCCGGTTGGCTTGGGAACTATATAGGGCGTCCCGGTGTTGAGGGGAAAAACACTCATAGAGTAGGCACTTATATTGGAGTGGGGATCCGGAGAGTCTTGATCGGTTACTCGACCCACGATCGGTGTAGATCAGGGTAGAGTACCCAGATGGTGTGGGTAAAGTGTATAACCTCTGTAGAGTGTAAATCTATTCGAATAGCCGTGTCCGCGGTCATGGACGGTTGGGAAGGTTGCTTTAGAGTGGTGCTGGTTTTGTTTTCAAAAGGGATTTTAGAAGAGCAAAGTCTTTTGTAAATGTTTTGACCATGGGATGGTCATAAATGATACATGTTTTGACCATGTGATGGTCGGAAAGGAATGAGAAGGCTTGGTCATGGCATGACCAGAAGAAGGGAACAAATGGGTAACCCAATCCTAGTGTTTTCCAAAACCTTTCAAAAGGTTTCGAAAATGTTTTAAAAAGTTTTCAACAAAGATATGTAGATGCTATATCTACAAGAGAGACTATTTGAGAAAAGAACTTCTCTTGGAGCCTTCCTACTACCATAGCCATATTGCATATCCTCTTGTTATTATTATTCTCTTAAGGTGGTTTGCGAGTACATTCAAAGTACTCACTGGCATTGTCCCTGGCTATTAACTTGGTCAGATATCAAGAAGATGATGA
The DNA here is from genome assembly GCA_910589775.1 of Avena eriantha. Taxonomy (NCBI): domain Eukaryota; kingdom Viridiplantae; phylum Streptophyta; class Magnoliopsida; order Poales; family Poaceae; genus Avena; species Avena eriantha. The sequence continues at coordinate 79,963,557 of OU342740.1, forward strand.
AGTTGACGTCTATGCGAGCTAGGACGATCTCCCAGTCAGCTGCTTGTAGGTCTAGGCATGGATCGGGCTCTACGCTTGATGAAGTTCAGTTGATGATTATTGATGTAGCCATAATGGCATGTAAGGTATTACATGTGTCCGCTTAAGTAATAGATGTTTAATTTGATACTTGTCGGTTATGTGCCACGACTAACTGATCAAGGGATCGTGGTGTATGCATAACATGGATTTATTGGAGGATTAATCCGGGGGGCCCCACAATGCTTCTTGTCCGTATTCTTTTATCGACTCTTCACTCCATAAATCTGAGGTCATGTTTATTGATTTCAGTTTCGCTTGGGGACAGGCGAATTCTAAGCTTGGGGGACTTGATACGTCCATTTTTCATCACTATTCTATATCATAATTTACTGTTATTCATTGATATATTTCATATTAAGAGACGATCCTTATGTAATTTCATCTGTTTTTGCATGGTTGATGACTTTTGGAGCATGGACCGCTTCAGTCAGGATTCTGATGGAAAAGTTGTTGTTTGGAGGCAAAATTTGCGAAGATCAGAAAATCTGGGAAAATACATGGAAAATCCTATTTTTCCAGAAGACGAAGATTGCTAGAAGGGGGAATGGAGATGGGCCATAGGGGACCCACACCACCCCCTGGCGCGGGCAACCCAGGCCGCGCCACCAGGTGGTGTGGCCGCCCTGGTACACTCCTGGCTCTCCCCTCTAGCGTATATTATCCTCTCGAAACCCTAAGACTAGGGGCCGACCATAGAAAGATTCCGCATCCTCTGCGGGGTGGAAAACGCCAAGAGAGAAAGATCTCTCCGGTAGACAGAATTCTGTCTGGGGAATTCCTTCCCGGAGAGGGGAGATGGTCGCCCTCAACACCACCAACAAGCTAGACTTCATCGGGATCATCATCATCACCACCATCATCTTCATCAGCACCATCATCACCACTTCATACCGTTGTAACAATTGGGTTGAATCTTGCATAGTTCTTAGGGGAAACATTCCTGGTGTTGATTACTCTTTGTAGTTGATGCTATTGAGTGAAACCGTTGAATTATTGTTATGTTCAGATTGTTGCACATCATTATTTCATCTCTGATCTTGATCCATATTATGTCTTGTCAGTAGTTCGTTTAGTTCTTGAGGACATGGGAGAAGTCATGTTAATTAAGGTGTGGTGTACTTCTTCTAGTGGTGTCAGGTGAACGTCGACTACATGACACTTCACATATATGGGTCTAGGGGAATGCATTGTGTATTTGGCTACTAATCGTAGGGTTGCCGGAGTGAGAGAAACCTGAACCCCTGTTAGGAAACCTTGGCACAAGGGACGTCAGGGTCTTAGAGTTTAAAGTTGTGGTTAGGTTTCTACCTTAATTACTTTCTTGTACTTGCGGATGCTTGCAAGGGGTTTAATTCACAAGTATGTATTAGTTCTATGAAGGACGGTACATTAGCATAGGTTCATCCGCACAACACGTAGCAAGCTAAAGAAGATTAATCAACTATATGAAGCAAAACGACTTGACGACATTCCCATGTGTCCTCGAGAATGTTTGGTCATCTTAAGTAATACAACCGGATTGTCCTTTGCTGAATAAAGGATTGGGCCACTTGCTGCATTTATTCTTATTGTCTTTTATTTACTAGTACTTTATTTACTTGCATTATCAAAAAACCCTAAAAAAACCGTTTGCTAAGTATTTACAGAGAATTCCTGCTCCAATCCACTAGCCAGCACCTTCTGCTCCTCCTTGGGTTCGACACTCTTACTTATTGAAAATACTGCGATACACCCCCTATACGTGTGGGTCATCATGGTGGTTTAGGGAAAGAACACACATGCAATGACTCTGGTGGTGTTTTAGGAAAGGAACACACATACAATAACTTTGGTGGATCAATGTGGTTTAGGAAAGGAACACACATGCAATGACTCTAGTGGTGTTTTAGGAAAGGAGGACACATGCAATGACTCTAGTGGTGGTGTGGAAAAGAACACACATGCAATGAGTCTGGTGGATCTATGTGGTTTAGGAAAAGAACACACATGCAATGACTCTGGTGGATCCATGTTGTTTAGGAAAAGAACACACATGCAATGACTATGGTGGTGGTTTAGGAAAGGAACACACATTCAATGACTCTGGTGGTGGTTTAGCAAAATAACACTCATGCAATGACTCTAGTGGATCAATGTGGTTTAGCAAAGGAACACACATGCAATGACTCTAGTGGTTGTTTAGGAAAGGAAGACACATGCAATAACTCTGGTGGTGGTTTAGACAAAGAACACACGTGCAATGATTCTACTGGATCAATGTGGTTTAGGAAAGGAACACACATGCGATGACTCTAGTGGTGGTTTAGGAAAGGTAGACACATGCAATGACTCTAGTGTAGGTTTAGGAAAGGAAGACACATGCATGACTCTGGTGGTGGTTTGGGAAAACAACACACACGCAATGACTCTGGTGGATCCATGTGGTTTAGGAAATGAAGACACATGAAAAGACTCTAGTGGTGGTTTAGGTAAAGAACACACTTGCAATGACTCTGGTGGTGGTTTAGGAAAAGAACACACAGGCAATGACTACGGTGGATCCATGTGGTTTAGGAAAGGAAAACACATGCAATGACTCTGGTGGTGGTTTAGGATAAGATCACACATGCAATGACTCTAGTGGTGTTTTAGGAAAGGAGGACACATGCAATGACTCTAGTGGTGGTGTGGAAAAGAACACACATGCAATGAGTCTGGTGGATCTATGTGGTTTAGGAAAAGAACACACATGCAATGACTCTGGTGGATCCATGTTGTTTAGGAAAAGAACACACATGCAATGACTATGGTGGTGGTTTAGGAAAGGAACACACATGCAATGACTCTGGTGGTGGTTTAGCAAAATAACACTCATGCAATGACTCTAGTGGATCAATGTGGTTTAGCAAAGGAACACACATGAAATGACTCTAGTGGTTGTTTAGGAAAGGAAGACACATGCAATAACTCTGGTGGTGGTTTAGACAAAAGAACACACGTGCAATGATTCTACTGGATCAATGTGGTTTAGGAAAGGAACACACATGCGATGACTCTAGTGGTGGTTTAGGAAAGGTAGACACATGCAATGACTCTAGTGTAGGTTTAGGAAAGGAAGACACATGCATGACTCTGGTGGTGGTTTGGGAAAACAACACACACGCAATGACTCTGGTGGATCCATGTGGTTTAGGAAATGAAGACACATGAAAAGACTCTAGTGGTGGTTTAGGTAAAGAACACACTTGCAATGACTCTGGTGGTGGTTTAGGAAAAGAACACACAGGCAATGACTACGGTGGATCCATGTGGTTTAGGAAAGGAAAACACATGCAATGACTCTAGTGGTGGTTTAGGATAAGATCACACATGCAATGACTCCGGTGGATCCATGTGGTTTAGGAAAAGAAGACACATGCAATGACTCTAGCGATTGTTTAGGGAAGGAACAGACATGCAATGACTCTTGTGGTGGTTTAGCGAAAGAACACACATGCAATGACTCTGGTGGTGGTTTAGGAAAGGAACACAAATACAATGACTCTGGTTGATCAATGACATTTTGGAAAGGAACACTCATGCAATGACTCTTGTGGTGTTTTAGGAAAGGAATACACATGCAATGACTCTGGTGGTGGTTTAGGAAAAGAACACACATGAAATGACTCTGGTGGATCCATGTGGTTTAGGAAAAAGATGACACATGCAATGAGTCTGGTGGTGGTTTAGGAAAGGAACACACATGCAATGACTCTGGTGGTGGTTCAGGAAAATAACACACATGCAATGACTCTGGTGGATCCATGTGGTTTATGAAAAGAAGAAACATGTAATGACTCTGGTGGATCCATGTGGTTTAGGAAAACAAGACACATGCAATGACTCTAGTGATGCTTTAGGAAAAGAACACACATCCAATGACTCTGGTGGATCAATGTGGTTTAGGAAAGGAACACACATGCAATGACTCTGGTGGTGGTTTAGGAAAGAAACACACAGCCAATGACTCTAGTGGTGGTTTAGGAAAGGAAGACACATGTAATGACTCTGGTGGTGGTTTAGGAAAACAACACACATGTAAGGACTCTGGTGGCTCAATATGGTTTAGGAAAGGAATACACATGCAATGACTCTGGTGGTGGTGGTTTAGGAAAACAACACACATGCAATTACTCTGGTGGATCCATGTGGTTTATGAAAAGAAGACACATGCAATGACTCTGGTGGTGGTTTAGGGAAAGAACACACATACAATGACTCTGGTTGTGGTTTAGGAAAAGAACACGCATGCAATGACTCTAGTGGATCAATGTGGTTTAGGAAAGGAACATACATGCAATGACTCTAGTGGTGGTTTAGGAAATGAAGACACACGGAATGACTCTGGTGGTGGTTTAGGATAAGATCACACATGCAATGACTCTGGTGGATCCATGTGGTTTCGGAAAAGAAGACACATGCAATGACTCTAGTGGTGGTTTAGGAAAAGAACACACTTGGAAATACTCTGGTGGTGGTTTCGTAAAGGAACACGCATGCAATGACTCTAGTGGTCATTTAGGAAAGGAAGGCATATGCAATAAATGTGGTGGTGGTATAGGAAAAGACCACATATACAATGACTTTGGTTGATCATTGTGGCTTAGGAAAGGAACACACATGCAATGACTCTAGTGGTGGTTTAGGAATGGAAGACACATGCAATGACTCTGGTGGTGGTTTACAAAAAGAACACACATGCAATAACTCTGGTGGATCCATGTGGTTTAGGAAAACAAGACACATGCAATGACTCTAATGGTGGTTTAGGAAAGTAACACACAAGGAATGACTCTGGTGGACCTATGTGTTTAGGAAAACAAGACACATGCAATGACTCTTCTGGTGGTTTAGGAAAATAACACACATGCAATGACTTTGGTGGATCCATGTGGTTTAAGAAAAAAAGAAACATGAATGACTCTCTCGGTGGTTTAGGAAAAGAAAATGCATGCAATGACTCTAGTGGATCAATGTGGTTTAGGAAAGGACCACACATGCAATGACTCTGGTGGTGGTTTAGGAAAGGAACACAAATACAATGACTCTGGTTAACACTCATGCAATGACTCTAGTGGTGTTTTAGGAAAGGAATACACATGAAATGACTCTGGTGGTGGTTTAGGAAAAGAACACACATGCAATGACTCTGGTGGATCCATGTGGTTTAGGAAAAATATGACACATGCAATGAGTCTGGTGGTGGTTTAGGAAAGGAACACACATGCAATGATTCTGGTGGTGGTTCAGGAAAATAACACACATGCAATGACTCTGGTGGATCCATGTGGTTTATGAAAAGAAGAAACATGTAATGACTCTGGTGCATCCATGTGGTTTAGGAAAAGAAGACACATGCAATGACTCTAGTGATGCTTTAGGAAAAGAACACACATCCAATGACTCTGGTGGATCGATGTGGTTTAGGAAAGGAACACACATGCAATGACTCTGGTGGTGGTTTACGAAAGGAACACACATCCAATGACTCTAGTGGTGGTTTAGGAAAGGAAGACACATGTAATGACTCTGGTGGTGGTTTAGGAAAACAACACACATGTAAGGACTCTGGTGGCTCAATATGGTTTAGGAAAGGAATACACATGCAATGACTCTGGTGGTGGTGGTTTAGGAAAACAACACACATGCAATTACTCTGGTGGATCCATGTGGTTTACGAAAAGAAGACACATGCAATGACTCTGGTGGTGGTTTAGGGAAAGAACACACATACAATGACTCTTGTGGTGGTTTAGGAAAAGAACACGCATGCAATGACTCTAGTGGATCAATGTGGTTTAGGAAAGGAACATACATGGACTTACTCTAGTGGTGGTTTAGGAAAGGAAGACACATGGAATGACTCTGGTGGTGGTTTAGGATAAGATCACACATGCAATGACTCTGGTGGATCCATGTGGTTTAGGAAAAGAAGACACATGCAATGACTCTAGTGGTGGTTTAGAAAAAGAACACACTTGGAAATACTCTGGTGGTGGTTTCGGAAAGGAACACGCATGCAATGACTCTAGTGGTCATTGAGGAAAGGAAGGCATATGCAATAAATGTGGTGGTGGTATAGGAAAAGAACACATATACAATGACTTTGGTTGATCATTGTGGCTTAGGAAAGGAACACACATGCAATGACTCTAGTGGTGGTTTAGGAATGGAAGACACATGCAATGACTCTGGTGGTGGTTTACAAAAAGAACACACATGCAATGACTCTGGTGGATCCATGTGGTTTAGGAAAACAAGACACATGCAATGACTCTAATGGTGGTTTAGGAAAGTAACACACAAGGAATGACTCTGGTGGACCTATGTGGTTTAGGAAAAGAAGACACATGCAATGTATCTTGTGGTGGTTTAGGAAAATAACACACATGCAATGACTTTGGTGGATCCATGTGGTTTAAGAAAACAAGACACATGAATGACTCTCTTGGTGGTTTAGGAAAAGAAAATGCATGCAATGGCTCTAGTGGATCAATGTGGTTTAGGAAAGGAACACACATGCAATGACTCTGGTGGTGGTTTAGGAAAGGAACACAAATACAATGACTCTGGTTGATCAATGACATTTTGGAAAGGAACACTCATGCAATGACTCTAGTGGTGTTTTAGGAAAGGAATACACATGCAATGACTCTGGTGGTGGTTTAGGAAAAGAACACACATGCAATGACTGTGGTGGATCCATGTGGTTTAGGAAAAAGATGACACATGCAATGAGTCTGGTGGTGGTTTAGGAAAGGAACACACATGCAATGACTCTGGTGGTGGTTCAGGAAAATAACACACATGCAATGACTCTGGTGGATCCATGTGGTTTATGAAAAGAAGAAACATGTAATGACTCTGGTGCATCTATGTGGTTTAGGAAAAGAAGACACATGCAATGACTCTAGTGATGCTTTAGGAAAAGAACACACATCCAATGACTCTGGTGGATCGATGTGGTTTAGGAAAGGAACACACATGCAATGACTCTGGTGGTGGTTTAGGAAAGGAACAGGCATACAATGACTCTAGTGGTGGTTTACGAAAGGAAGACACATGTAATGACTCTGGTGGTGGTTTAGGAAAACAACACACATGTAAGGAATCTGGTGGCTCAATATGGTTTAGGAAAGGAATACACATGCAATTAGTCTGGTGGTGGTGGTTTAGGAAAACAACACACATGCAATTACTTTGGTGGATCCATGTGGTTTACGAAAAGAAGACACATGCAATGACTCTGGTGGTGGTTTAGGGAAAGAACACACATACAATGACTCTTGTGGTGGTTTAGGAAAAGAACACGCATGCAATGACTCTAGTGGATCAATGTGGTTTAGGAAAGGAACATACATGCAATGACTCTAGTGGTGGTTTAGGAAAGGAAGACACATGGAATGACTCTGGTGGTGGTTTAGGATAAGATCACACATGCAATGACTCTGGTGGATCCATGTGGTTTAGGAAAGGAATACACATGCAATGACTCTAGTGGTGGTTTAGGAAAAGAACACACTTGGAAATACTCTGGTGGTGGTTTCGGAAAGGAACACGCATGCAATGACTCTAGTGGTCATTTAGGAAAGGAAGGCATATGCAATAAATGTGGTGGTGGTATAGGAAAAGAACACATATACAATGACTTTGGTTGATCATTGTGGCTTAGGAAAGGAACACACATGCAATGACTCTAGTGGTGGTTTAGGAATTGAAGACCCATGCAATGACTCTGGTGGTGGTTTACAAAAAGAACACACATGCAATGACTCTAGTGGATCCATGTGGTTTAGGAAAACAAGACACATGCAATGACTCTAATGGTGGTTTAGAAAAGTAACACACAAGGAATGACTCTGGTGGACCTATGTGGTTTAGGAAAAGAAGACACATGCAATGACTCTTGTGGTGGTTTAGGAAAATAACACACAGGCAATGACCTTGGTGGATCCATGTGGTTTAAGAAAAGAAGACACATGAATGACTCTCTTGGTGGTTTAGGAAAAGAAAATGCATACAATGACTCTAGTGGATCAATGTGGTTTAGGAAAGGAACACACATGCAATGACTCTAGTGGTGGTTTAGGAAAGGAAGACACATGCAATCACTCTAGTGGTGGTTTAGAAAAATAACACACATGCAATGACTCTGGTGGTGGTTTAGGAAAAGAACAGACATGCAATTACTCTTGTGGACCAATTTGGTTTAGGAATGAAACACACATGCAATGACTCTAGTGGTGGTTTAGGAAAGGAAGACACATGCGATGACTCTAGTGCTGGTGTAGGAAAGGAAGACACATGCATGACTCTAGTGGTGGTTTAGGAAAAGAACGCGCATGCAATGAATCTAGTGGATCAATGTGGTTTAGGAAAGGAACATACATGTAATGACTCTAGTGGTGGTTTAGGAAAGGAAGACTCGTGCAATGAGTCTGGTGGTTGTTTAGGATAAGATCACACATGCAATGACTCTGGTGGATCCATGTGGTTTAGGAAAAGAAGACATATGCAATGACTCTAGTGGTGGTTTAGGAAAAGAACACACTTGGAAATACTCTGGTGGTGGTTTTGGAAAGGAACACGCATGCAATGACTCTAGTGGTCATTTAGGAAAGGAAGGCATATGCAATAAATGTGGCGGTGGTATAGGAAAAGAACACATATACAATGACTCGGGTTGATCATTGTTGCTTAGGAAAGGAACACACATCCAATGACTCTAGTGGTGGTTTAGGAATGGAAGACACATGCAATGACTCTGGTGGTGGTTTACGAAAAGAACACACATGCAATTACTCTGGTGGATCCATTTGGTTTAGGAAAACAAGACACATGCAATGACTAGCGGTGGTTTAGGAAAGTAACACACATGGAATGACTCTGGTGGACCTATGTGGTTTAGGAAAAGAAGACACATGCAATGACTCTTGTTGTGGTTAAGGAAAATAACACACATGCAATGACTCTGGTGGATCCAAGTGGTATAGCAAAAGAAGACACATGCAATGACTCTATTGGTAGTTTAGGAAAAGAAAACGCATGCAATGACTCTAGTGGATCAATGTGGTTTAGGAAAGGAAGACACATGCAATGACTCTAGTGGTGGTTTAGGAATGGAACACACATGCAATGACTCTGCTGGTGGTTTAGAAAAAGAACACACATGCAATGACTCTGGTGGTGGTTTAGGAAATGAACACACATGCAATGACTCTAGTGAACCAATGTGGTTTAGGAATGGAACACACATGCAATGACTCTAGTGGTGGTTTAGGAAAGGAAGACACATGCAATGACTCTAGTGGTGGTTTAGGAAAGGAAGACACATGCATGACTCTGGTGGTGGTTTGGGAAAACAACACACATGCAATGACTCTGGTGGATCCATGTGGTTTAGGAAATGAAGACACATGCAATGACTCTTGTGGTGGTTTAAGGAAGGAACACACATGCAATGACTCTGGTGGTGGTTTAAGAAAAGAACACACATGCAATGACTCTGGTGGATCCATGTGGTTTAGGAAAGGAAAACACATGCAATGACTATGGTGCTGGTTTAGGATAAGATCACACATGCAATGGCTCTGGTGGATCCATGTGGTTTAGGAAAAGAAGACACATGCAATGACTCTGGCTGTGGTTTAGGGAAGGAATAGACATGCAATGACTCTTATGGTGGTTTAGCGAAAGAACACACATGCAATGACTCTGGTGGTGGTTTAGGAAAGGAACACAAATACAATGACTCTGGTTGATCAATGACATTTAGAAAGGAACACGCATGCAATGACTCTAGTGGTGTTTTAAGAAAGGAATACATATGCAATGACTCTGGTTGTGGTTTAGGAAAATAACACACATGCAATGACTCTAGTGGATCCATGTGGTTTAGGAAAAAGATGACACATGCAATGACTCTAGTGGTGGTTTAGGAAAGGAACACACATGGAATGACTCTGGTGGTGGTTTTGGAAAAGAACACACATGCAATGACTCTGGTGGATCCATGTGGTTTACGAAAAGAAGACACATGGAATGAATCTGGTGGATCCATGTAGTTTAGGAAAGTAAGACACATGCAATCGATCTGGTGGTGGTTTAGGAAAAGAACACACATGCAATGACTCTGGTGGATCAATGTGGTTTAGGAAAGGAACACATATGCAATGACTCTAGTGGTGGTTTAGGAAAGGAAGGCACATCCAATGACTCTTGTGGTGGTTTAGGAAAAGAACACACATCCAACAATTCTGGTGGATCAATGTCGTCTAGGAAAGGAACACACATGCAATGACTCTGGTGGTGGTTTAGGAAAGGAACACACATGCAATGACTCTGGTGGATCCATGTGGTTTAGGAAAAGAATACACATGCAATTACTATGGTGGTGGTTTAGGAAAAGAACACACATGCAATGACTCTGGTGGTTTTGCAGAAGAACATGCATAAAATGACTCTAGTGGATCATTGTGGTTTAGGAAAGTAACACACATGCAATGACGCTAGTGGTCGTTTAGGAAAGGAAGACACATGCAATGACTCTGGTGGTGGTTTAGGAAAGGAACACACATGCAATGACTCTGGTGGATCAATGTGGTCTAGGAAAAGGACACACATCCTATGAGTCTACTGGTGGTTTAGGAAAGGAACACACATGCAATGACTCTAGTGGTGGTTTAGGAAAGGAAGACACTTGCAATGACCCTAGTTGTGGTTGATGGCTCAAAATACGATGAGCTTGTTGGAACCCCAAGAGGAATGTATGATGAGCACAACAACAAATTTTCCCTCAATTATGAAACCAAGGTTATCGAACTAGTAGGAGCAAGGAAACAACCCCAAGGTGTTGTCTCCAACTTGGAATCCTGCACAACACAACCACAAAAGTTTGCCCCAACATAGAGTGAGGTTGTCAATCTCACCGGTTTTGCTGAAACAAAGGATTAAATGTATTGTGTGGAAGATAGTAATTGCTTGCAGAAAGTAAACAGTAAATAGTAAATAGTAGATTGGAGATTGATGGTAAAAGAATGGACCGGGGTCCATAGTTCACTAGAGGTGATTCTCCTTAATATAGATGACATGTTGGGTGAACAAATTACAGCGGGGCAATTGACAGACACCGAGACAACATACATGCATATACTAATCATCTGCATCTTGACTAATAATCCAACTGTAATCCTATGAGATTTGATTGGGTATTATAACATTATACATAGACCGTAATCCAACTACATCTATGACTAATAATCCACCTCCAGGTTATCATCCGAACCCCCTCTAGTATTAAGTTGCAAGCAACAGATAATTGCATTAAGCAAAGTGTGTAAAGTAAACAATACGATTTCCCTATGGACAAAGGATTGTTGTTTTCTCCCTAGTAGCAACAGCACATCTAGTACCTTAGATATTTATGTCACTTCCCCAGATTACTAGAGGCATGAACCCACTATCGAGCATAAATACTCCCTCTTGGAGTTGCTAGGATCTACTTGGCAAAGATAGCTATTAACAACAGAAACAATGCAAGATCACAAATAACAAAGTCATGATAAAATCAATAATCAATCTGAAATAGCATCACAATATCCATCAGGATCCCCTCAAACACAACATGTAAGATTACAGATAGATGATCTTGATCATGAGCGGAGCTCACAAGACCTAAACATGGTAGCACAAAGGAGGAGAACCAACCAGTCTAGCTACTACATGTACCCGTAGTCTAGGGATGAATTACTCACGCATCACAATGAAGGTAGGCATGGTGATGAAGAAGGCCTCCAAGGTGATCATCTTCCCTCCGGCAGGGTGCCGTGAAGAGCTTCAGATATCTACCAATCTAGGGATGGAGATGACGACGGCTACAGACTCTTTCATGGAATGTCTTTATAGGCGGAAGGGCTAGGTCGATGGAGCACCAGGGGGCCCACACCCCCTGGTGGCATGCCCCTAGTCCGCGCTGCCACTAGGGGTGCCGCACCCCCTAGGCCGCGCTACCACCAGGGGTGGCGCGCCCCCTAGGTCGCGCTGCCACCAGGGTGGCCGCTCTAGTGCGCCACTTCGTCTCCCCTCCGGACTCCGTGTTGCTTGGGTAAAATATTGACTTTGGCTTTTGTCCGGTCCAATTTCGAGAATATTCCCTTACTAGCTTTTCTGAAACCAAAAATAGCAGAAAATAGGCAACTAGCACTGTGGCATCTTGTTAATAGATTAGTTCTAGAAAATATGTAAAAATACTCCAAAGTGTGACAAAACATAAAAGAGTAGATATAAAACAAGCATGGAACATCAAAAATTATAGATACGTTTACAACGTATCAACATCCCCAAGCTTAACTCCTTCTCGTCCTCGAGTAGGTAAGTGATAAAAAGAAGAATAATTTTTGAGGTGACATTTACCATCACAATCTTGATCAAGACATTTGTAAAACATTGATAGCTGGGATCATAGTACTCTAATATAGCATGAAAGATATAGTTCTAACAATAAGACATAGCAACCATGTTGTAACATGAAAAGGTACAAACAAAAGATTCATGATAACAATTCTTTGAAAGATGTTTGTTTGTTTCACATATAGAAAACATAATGAGAATGGAATTCAGCTTGTCCATCATAGTGTAGCAAAACATAAATGCATAAGACACCTTCAAAGTTCATATGGGTGAGTAGATACAAATAGTTTAAGAATAAGCAATATCTTAGTTATGAATCAATCATCAAGTTCTGGGACAATGTAGATTAAACTAAGAATGACCACTATACTCTCTTAATAGGTGCATAAAGATAGGAAGATGGAGACTCAACATAAAAGTAAAAGAAAGGCCCTTCATAGAAGGAAGCAGGGATTCAAGTCTCATAAAGAGCTTCAAAAAATTATGGTACTTATTAGCTTTCAGCTCTCATTACCCCTATCATAAGCATCTTTAAGGTGATTAAGGTTAAAGTGAACAAATATGAGGATATGCCTGACAAGTTATAAGCTGAAAATCTCATGCCCCTTGCTTACGAGTATCATTCCTCATGCTACTCAACTTTAGTCACAGGTAAGTTCTTGTCATTGTAAATACATGTGTATCATAGAGAACCGCCAATGGGGTACCCCTTGCCTGATGATACGGAAGATTCCCCATATCAAAATGAGAAGGCAAGAAGACAATGAGCATCTCAGCAATCCTTTTATTTCCTATTTGCATAGGCCATTTTTTCCTTTTTTCTTTCCTATTTGCATAGGTTTTTTTATAGAGGATGCTTCCTAGATTTCTCACTATGGTTATGTTGCAGGTTTCCACCATGATTAGTCATGGCTTAGAACAGTTGCCCAGGTGTTTCCCTAACACATTTACAAACTCCATGAGCCCTACAATATCCCCTTTCATTTCACACTGTCGGCATCCATAAGCAAAAGAACATGATATCAACTAAATAAAGTGCAATGTTGAAAGCGTTCCACATGATACATGGTTCTGCTAATTCACAACTTACAAACTGCAAGCATATACGCAACATAGATAGGCACAAGGGTTCAAGTTTATTAAGTGCAAGAAAAGTAAAGTGTGCCATCAAGTTCGTGACTGCTTTAATCACTAATTTTCACATAACAAGTTTAATTCTGAAGGTAGATAAAAACATGAATATACTTGGAATAGAAAATGCTAATAGGTAGGTATGGTGGACTCTTTGGAATAACTTGGTTTTATTTGGATTTGGATGCATGAGTGGAACTCATACTTGGTATGGAGGCTAGCAAAAGACTGGGAGCAACGAACTAAGAGAGCAATAATGGCCATAATCATGCAAAGCGACAAAACATTATTAATTTAAGCATAAAGTGATATTACAAGTCGAAAACTAAATGATCATAGAGGCTAAGGTGACTTGGTATAGTATTAACATGGTGTGATCATGCGCCAAGTCAACCCAACAAAAGCATTAAAGGGGAATACCACAATATTATGTTTTTATATGCTAAAACAACACATGATTCATTCAAGGCACATTAAGCAATCTCAATTATTTGTGTCGTAGAATTGATGACAAGTACCCCATGAGGGGGTCCTCGAGGCGTGTGGAAGAGAGGGGTGTGACACGTACGGTATTCCGGGACGGTGAGCACGCAAGTTTACCCAGGTTCAAATCCGCCGGCTTTGGACGGATCCTACTCCTGCTAGCAATCTAGTAATACGGCAGAGCCGGAATATGGGTTACAAGGGTTTCGCCTGTGCGAGTTGAGATTGTAGACTATTGTGTTGTAAGGTGTTCGCCCTAAAGGCTCTCCCTAGGACGGCTTATAAAGATATCCGACCTAGGGTTTACAGGAGAGATCAATCAGTCTACGACTAAGAGTTGGTTACAGAGTACATCTTGAACTATAAGTAACATTATGGGCCAAAGTCGGTAAGTCTTCTGGGCCTTCCCGTAGCCAGATTGGACTCCGTCTTTTCTCCTAACGGGGCCTGCCCATGAAGCAAAGCTCTAACCCTAAGTGGGCCACCCTGGTCAATGAGGAACTGTGAGGATACCCGGAAAGTATATCCCAACAGCAGCCCCCGGAGGCCTCCATGATCCAAAGTCAGATTTTATCATCGTCTAGCTTGATCTTCGACTTGCAGAATCTTGAAGGGTTCCTGAAACTTCACAAAAAATACGATCCGGGTCTTTAAAAATATGTCGGACCTATCAATTAGTTACTCGGATTTTCCAGCTCGATTTTAAACTAAGCCAGAACTTGTTTTCTACGCCACCTGACACAAGCATGGTCAAGTCATGTCATCTGACAGGCGTGCCGCCAGCACGACCGTTGGTGGGTCCGTGGTTCATGGAACCGAGGCGTTGTTTCAATGCGAGCACGGAGATCGAGGAGACGCAACCATCGCGTGGGTCCTTCCCTAGTTCTTTCCACGACGCGTGGCGGTTATACTGTAGCATTTGCACGAATCTTGGAGCAGTTAGGTGGATATAAAGGGGTTTGGATTTCTCCTTCTCCTTTCCACTAGTCTTTGCCGTTTCCTTTCCTCCCAATCCTCCTGCGCTCTCAGAGCTCTCTCGTCCTTCCGCCCACAGAGACTCCTAGCGCTGCCACTTTCAGGTCATCTTCTCACCGGAGAAATGGCTTCATCGTCTTCTTCCTCCGGTTTGGCAGCAGCGGCGACGGCGGAAGCAGCAGTGGAGAAGGAAAGCTTCTGGGGAATCTGGATCCCCTGCGGCCTTGACGAGGATGGCCTCAAGAACATGGAGAAGGAGGGGCTTCTCGTCGTCGGCAACTGGCAGAGCGGCTCCGGCGAAACCGTCCCCAACCCGCAAGACGGTGAGCGTGTCCACTTCGGCACCCATCTGGACCATGGTGTGTCTTTTCCTCCCTCGGAGTTCTTCTCCGAGGTGATAGATCACTATGGACTTCAACTCCACAATCTTCCTCCCAATTCTCTTCTAGAAATGAGTGCGTTTGCATCGCTTTGCGAGGGCTTTCTTGGCATTAGGCCGAGTATGCTTCTCTTCCGGTATTATTTCCATGTCCGGAGAAATTCCATCACTGCCGGTGTTCCTTACATCACCGACACTATTAGCTTTTCACTTAGACGTGACTAGGGCATATCCCAAAATTTCTTCCAGTGACTCGGTCAAACAATGGCCAGCCACTTTCTTCTATCATAGGGATATTCCAGCTCCCGGCAAAGCTACTGCTTTGCCGGATTTTGTGGACGGAGCTGCCACGGCCCAGCCTTCCTGGGACGAGGCTGCTCCGGCTCTCATCGACAATCTGATCCTCGCTAAGAGGCGGATCGAATATCTGATCAAGCACATGGGCCTGAAGGGATCCGACTTGGTCCAGTGCTGGGTCTCACGTTGGATCCAGCCACTTCAGTACCATGGGGATAGACTGATGCACTCCATCACGTCTTCCAAATAAGACTCCCTCCGCATCAGCCCCAAATCCTACACCACTCAAGGCTACATCAGCCAGATCAAATGGCTGATCAAGGAGCGGATCGAGAGGAGGATTCCGGAGATTTCTCTAGATATGTACACAGCGGAAAACCTCGTGGTGCTGGTAAGCTTCCATCAATACACCTTTTTTGTGTTCCAATCTCTAAGTTATATACTACAGTGCTGATATGCTTTCTTATTGTCAGCTTGCTGACCTCCCCGAGTCGGAGCTTGCTCCACTCGAAGGATATCTTCCTGAGTTTTCTCAGGAGACTGAAGTGGTCCCATTGCTGGACCTTGCGCTCAAGAAGCGCAAAGCTCCGACAGTGGCTGTTGGCACAAAGGAAGTGCCTGTTGTGAAGTTGTCCCATTGCTAGACCTTGCGCTCGAATTTCTTTCTGAGATGTAATGTTTACGACTTTACTACATTCTGATAGCAAAGCCTATCATCAACGGTAAGGGAAAGTGATACATGCGAAGCCCCTGCGACAGTCGAAGCTCACCATAGCTTCTCCTGCCGTGGCTCCTCCAACTCCTGCCCCTCAACCTTCTGCAACTCCGGCGATCATTCCTTCTCCGATGGTCGCAGAAGATCCAGCTCCTCCAACGGAGCCTGCGATCCTTAGGTCGCAGACTAACATCATCGTGGGTGTGTCAGCTCAAGATAAGGGTGAAACTACTTCGGGTAATGATCCCTCGGCTGAAGTCTTCGCCAATAACCTCCTCAGCAATCCGGGACTTGCCAACTTTGGCCTATCCCGGAAATCTGCAGA
Source organism: Avena eriantha (assembly GCA_910589775.1). NCBI lineage: Eukaryota > Viridiplantae > Streptophyta > Magnoliopsida > Poales > Poaceae > Avena > Avena eriantha. The sequence goes on from OU342740.1 coordinate 79,980,369, forward strand.
GGAAATCCAGCGGCTGGCCAGGCAAGTCCTAGACAAAAGCCATCTATCCCCCGAGGAGGAAGCGCAAGAAGCAAAGGACGTCAAGTTCTCTGACCTTCTTGCTCAAGTCTGCCTTCACGACGAGAGGATCAGGACTGCCGAGCTTCCAACAGCCCCAGTAATCCCTCTTACCCTCGCCGAGAAGGTGGCAGCTGAAGTGAATGCGGGTTTAGACAAAATCACCCGCGAGCAATATGTAAGTCGGAATTCCAACTCTTGTTTTTACATTATGTTATATCACATCCCCTAGCCCCCAAGCATGAAGTCGGATATAGAATCCGGGTTTATGCTTTCATTAGGATGCCAAAGAACGAACTAGTGTAGCCCCCAAGGCTCGTGCTCATATTTAGCAAAATATATTAGCCCGAGTCTTAAGTAGCTTTCTGACTTTGGGTATTCTGACTTATAGAAAGTATGTTCCTATAACCAGGAATTATTATCCAATGTCTGTGATAAGCGGAGAGAGATCAAAGCTCTTCGGCTTAAAAATGCTGAGGCTCAAGGTAGCCAAGGATGAAGCCGAAGGTAAACATTTCGAGATTCAAACCTTGTCTTTTGCTTTTTCAATGTCGAATTTTCCTGAACTGGTGTTCTTTTTGACTTACAGCGTTGGTGAAACAATCCATCACTATGATTGAAGAGGCCGAGAACCTCAAGACCCTAGTGGTGGAGAACAAGGGACTTCGCCAAGAGCTGGATAAGCTCAAGGCGGATCATGAAACGAGCATAGCTCAAGTCCTGGAATCCTCCTCCATGGCCACTGAAGAGCGCGATCGCAAGATTGCCGCTCAATATAAAGTTATCTCGGACCTCAAGAATGAGCTTGGCAGAGAGAAGGATCTCTCGGAAGCGCTCCGGGCTGAACTCCAGAGTCTCCATGTGGAGAAGACCATGATTGACGACGTCATTCTTGGTACGTTCCATCTGTCTGACTTATCATTTCTTCGACTTTCATCAATGTCGGATTTTTCTTGACTTGTTTTGTGTTTAGGTCCTCTGAACTTGATGGACTCTTCCTCCTCCGAGCCCCGCACCCACTGGCTTACCCAAGTCGGTGATCTTCTACATGACTTCCGCCAGTCTATTGAAGACATTGGCGAGTCTCTCATGATTCCGGACATGCCAAGCATGTCAGGATTTTCAGGTGCGGGACAAGGCCGAGGAAATGCCACAGCTTGTTCAGGACTGGAACATGTCCTACGCGCGGACTGCTGCGCAGAACGCTCTCACCATGGTCATGAGCCACCATGGAAGCATGGAGATATGGCAAGTGACCAGAGGGTACTGCAAGGTAGACGAAGACGGCCAGGAGCAAGACCTTCAAGCCATCATGCACTCCTGCGCCAGATATGGGTGCCACTTAGCTGATCTGACCAGCTACGAGATCCCCTTCTTCACCCGCGTATCTACTCCGCCACCTCCTCCAGAAGAAGCCAAAGAAGTTTCCGACGATGAAGGGACCACCTCGGATCCGGACATCTCGGAACGATATCAAGGCAGAGTAACCAGCGAGCCGACAGCTACTTCATCTCCTCCTGCATCATAGATCAGAAAACTATGTATTATTCTGGAAAGACATGATGCGTTTTGTAAATATTAAGTACTATAGACTTTTGCTAGTGCTAAGCTTTTTATCTATTCAGCACTTTTTGGCTTTTGAAATGTTTGCGTGCCTGAAATGTTCACATAAGCACTTGAAATTTTCCATCTCTACTTATCGTTTATCTAGCTTTCCGCCTCGTCCCTTTCGTGAGCCGGCTAAACCTTCAGCCGGAAACTTTGCCGAGCAACGGAGCTCAATTGCTAAACCAGTTTAAACTCGGAAACAAAGCCGGCTTCTAGTACCAACAATTCACTACTCGGAAAATACCCGCATCCAGTAATCAGACAAATAACCCAAGTAAAGACTAGAATTTTTAGAGTTATACCCGAAGGTAGCAGTTTTAGAATCGGAAATCTAAACCAGAACGAACATGAGCATAAAGTACTTTCAAGCATTCTGGGATTTTCGACTATGACATGATCATTAGGAAATAATATGGTAAAAACTTCTTAGAAAAACTTTGAGGTAACCAAAACTTTTATTTCTCACAGAACATGTACATATGTATGATTACAAAGAAGGATAAACTAAAAATAAAAGGGAGGTAGCTGAGCAATATTCCACGGTCTGTCCAACTCATCCGGATTGGTACTGCCTCCATCTCTCTTTCTCTTCTTAGTAGCAGGTCTTTCTTTGACTGGCCTCATGTCAGTTAAGTAGTACGATCCATTGTGCCATACTCGACTAACTAAAAAGGGCGCTTCCCATACTAGGGAAAGTTTGTGCTTTCTTTGTTGCACAAGCTGGAGAACCAAATCACCTTTATTCAAAGATCTAGTTCGGACTCTCTGGCTATGATACTTGCGTAACTTCTGCTGATAGGCTGTAGATCTCATTTCAGCAACTGATGTGAACTTCTTCGACTAAGTCAAGATCATTTGGTCGAGAAATCTCGGCATCCTCTTCGATATACGCGGCCACTATAGGAGAAGTATGAATTAAATCGCTAGGAAGAACTGCTTTCGGCGGCATAGTCTAAGAAGAAAGGTGTGTATCATGTTGACATGTTCGGAGTTGTTCGTAAACTCCAAATTACAGAGGGTAATTCCTCTGCCCAAGCCCCCGTAGCACGTCGTAGTGGTGCTTCGAGTCTTGGTTTCAAGCCTTGTAGAATTAAACCATTTGCTCTTTCGACTTGTCCGTTAGCCTGTGGATGTGCGACTGACACAATGTCAAGCCGTATATTTTGCTCATCAGCAGAATTCAGCCAATTCTCCCATGGAAAAGTTAGTCCCGTTGTCCGTGATAATACTATGCGGATAACCATACCAGATTATAACATCCTCGACAAATCTTTTGGCTGTTGCTCCATCACAACTAGTGACATGTTTAGCCTTGATCCACTTTGTGAATTTGTCCACCATCACTAAGAGGTGAGTGAATCCACATGGGGCTCATTTAAAAGGTCCTACCATATCAAGCCCCCAGACCACAAATGGCCATGTTATATGTATTGTTCGTAGCTGATCAGCCGGAACATGAGCTTGCTTGGCGTACTTTTGGCAGCCTTTGCATGTCTTGACTAATCGTTCGGCATCTGCCTGAGCTGTAAGCCAGGAAAATCCATGTCGAAAAGGTTTTGCCACTAAAGATTTGGCTGCAGCGTGGTGACCACACTCGCCTTCGTGGATTTCCGTTAAGATTTCCACTCCTTCTTCCGGAGATACACAACGCTAAAAAACCCCTAGAAACACTCTTCTTATAGAGCTCACCATTAACAATAGTATAGGATTTTGCTCGTCGGATAATCTGTCGGCTTAGTACCTCGTCTTTGGGTAATTCGCCATCTACCAAATAATCGAGGTAGGGTTGAGTCCTGCTGGGGATTACAGCCAGAGCTGCTATCAAAGGTGAGTCGGATTTGGTCGGATATTCCTCATCTACTCCCTTTATCGAGGGAACTTTGAGGTGCTCTAAAAATGCGCCATCCGGGACCTCTTTCCGTGCAGAGCCTATTCGAGATAGTGCATCTGCTTCCCCATTTTCTGCTCGAGGGATGTGTTGAACTTCAAACGCCTCGAGCGATTTAGATAGATCATCCACGACAGCTTTATATGCTGCCATGTGCTTATTTGCATTACAAATATCCGAGACTTGCTGAGCAACAAGATCCGAATATCCATAACACATCAAACAGTCGGATGCCAATATCCTTAGCAATCTGGATTCCATGCAGCAATGCTTCATACTCGGCAATGTTGTTTGTCACTGTGAAGTGGATCTGCAACACGTATAAAAGTTTATCTCCTTGGGGTGATTTGAGCACCACGCCAGCCCCGAGCCCTCTTGAGCCTTAGACCATCGAAAAAGAGGGTCCAATATTCCGACTCAGGGAGGACCATGTTCTCCTTGGTCTCTGTCCAATCAGCGACAAAGTCAGCAAGTATCTAGGGATTTGATTGTTGTCCGGGGTTTGTACTCAATATCGAAAGCTGCAAGCTCTATGCCCCATTTGGCGACGCGTCCTGTGGCATCGCTATTGTTGATTATATCTCTCATGGGAGCTTTGCTCACCACGGTAATTGGGTACTCCTGAAAATAGTGTCTTAACTTACGAGATGCTAGAAAAACACTGTAAGCCAACTTTTGATAGTGCGGATACCGCTGTATTGATTCTGTCAGGACCTCGTTGACAAAGTACGTTGGACGCTGTTCCAGGTGTTCCTGATTTTCTTCTGGTCTCTCCACTACCATAACGATACTGACAACCTTATTTGTCGTAGCAATGTAGAGAAACATCGGTTCCGGAGGTTCCGGCGCTGCAAGGATAGGAGCAGATGAGAGTACTGTCTTCAGGTCTTGTAGTGCAGCTTCAGCTTCGTTAGTCCAGACAAAATCCTTGGTCTTCTTCAGGAGTTTGTATAATGGTGTGGCTCTTTCACCAAGCCAGGCTTACAAATCGATTGACCGCAGCAATGCAACCAGTTAATCTTTGTACGTCCTTTAGACGAGTTGGCCTGGAAATATTGAGAATAGCCTTGATATTGTCGCGATTCACCTCTATGCCTCTTTGAGACACGATGAAACCTAACAATTTTCTGGCTGGTATTCCAAAGAAGCATTTCTTCGGGTTAAGCATGATGTTGTCTTTTCGTAGATTGGCGAACGTCTCCTCCAAGTCGGAAATCAACGTTTCCTTCTTTTTGGACATGACCGCGATATCATCCACGTATGCATGTACATTGCAGTCCGAAGTTGATCATGGAGGCAACGCTGCATCGTGTGCTGGTATGTAGCTCATGCGTTCTTCAGCCCAAAGGGCATCGTAACAAAACAGAAGGTTCTGAAGGGGGTTATGAATGAAGTCATGACTTTGTCAGAATCCTTCATCCAGGATTTGGTGATAACAGGAATATGCGTCGAGAAAACAGAGGAGTTCCGAGCCTGCCGTAGAATCGATAACTTGATCAATTCTAGGTAGAGCGAACGGATCTTTTGGACAAGCCTTGTTCAAGGGCAGTATAATCAACACACATCCTTAAATCAGTGGTGTCCTTTTTAGGGACCATTACAGGGTTGGCCGACCAATCAGTATGGATGACCTCTTCTATGAATCTGGCTAGCTCGAGCCGCGCTAGTTCCTTAGCTATTGCCTTACGCTTTTCATAGCCAAACCATCGTAAGGACTGTTTGACGGGTTTAGCGTTCGGGTTTACATTTAGAGAGTGCTCGGCAAGTTCCCTAGGTACTCTGGTCATGTCAGATGGCTACCATGCGAAGATATCTTGATTTGCTTGGAGGAACTTGACGAGCGCGCTTTCCTATGCGCTACTTAGGCCTACGCCTATCTGGGTCCACCTTGCAGGGGTCATCATCCTTCAACGGCGTCGTCTTCGTCTCTTCTAATGCGTTGAACTCTAGGATCTGGCTTTGTGACCTCCTTCTTCGTTGCGGGCATCTTGGACGGATCTATGCTCTTCTTGATCTCCTGGTACTCCTGGGCGTGCAGCACGGCTTCGGCAAAGGTGGAATTTCCATCTTCGCACTCTCGCGCCTTCTTCGGGTCTCCCCTAATGGTGATCACGCATGTTGGGACCTGGAATTTTCATCATATTATAAATGTAACATGGACGAGCCATAAAAGCCTAGTAAGCCGGACGTCCGAATATAGCGTGGTATGTGCTCTTGAACGGGACTACTTCGAATGAAAGTGCCTCCGTCCGATAATTCTTTGGAGTTACAAAAGTAACATCCAAAGTGATCTCTCCCAGGGAATTAGCTTGTCTTCCTTGGACAACTCCGTGAAAGATCACAGCGCTATGGCTCAGCTGTGTTTCCGAGATCTTCATCCGGCGTAACGTTTCGACATAGAGAATATTGATTCTGCTACCACCGTCCATGAGGGTCTTGGAGAAACCATAACCGTCAATAAGTGGATTGACGATTAAGGCGTATTTTCCTCGCCTGTGTAGTTTAGGCGGATTATCAGCACGGTCAAACGTGATTGCCACTTCCGACCAGTCCAGATACTGAGGGACAGCCAGAACTGTTGCATTGAGCTCGTGGAGAACAGCTTTCGTGACCTTTGCTGGTTGAGATCCGAGGAAGGTGACGTAAGTGTCCTTCTTGGTGGGAAAAGTCTTCGTCCCTTCCGGCTTGGGATTGGAAGCATCAGCTTCCTCCATGTCGGAATCTTCCTTGGTCTCCTTGTCTTTTTCGGGGATTTCCTTTCCTTTCTTCCGCTTAGCTTTGTAGCCCACGGTATCATCTCTCTTGATGTCGTCATTAAAATGACATTTAGCGTTGGTGTGGGACGAGCCCCCATTGGCGTCTAAGTGATGCACACATGGGTTATTGGCAATGTCGGCCCAAGTGTAGGTTTTGCCTAGTTGTTGCTCTCCTCTGCCTTGGACCCTTGACGTCCCACGACCACGCCCGCGGCCTCCGCCATGTCCTCCTCGTCCTCCAGACCCGGAAACAGTAGTGACCACTGCTGTCTCCGTGTTGGGTTTTTCTTCCGAGGTATTTTTGCGCTTTTGAGCTTGTTGCTTTGGTTGTTTTGCCGACTGAGGCACATCCAAGGACATTGAGTAATCCCTCTGCATCGTCGTCAGCATCTGCATACTTGCCCGTGTTTCTATCATCTCTCCCAGATCAGTAACCTTGTCACACTTCAAGCGATGGCGCAGTAAACCAATTGGGAGACCTGCGATGAAGGCTTCAATCGCAGTTTGATCGTTTACTCCTTCGCAGGAGTTCTTTGTGTCGATCCATCGTCCGAGATAATCTCGGCAAGTTTCTCCAGCTTTCTAGGTGCAATGCTGTAGGTCTCCAACCGTACAGGGCCTCCGATATGTGCCTTCGAAATTCCGAAAGAACGCACTTTGCAAGTCATACCATTTGTGGATGGTGTTTGCCGGAAGTTCATTGAGCCATGATCGTGCCGTCTTCCGCAACATCAGTGGGAGATATCGGGTTGCGACCAGGTTGTTTCTGCCTTTAGCGATGCAGCAAGCTTGGAAGAAATCCTGTAACCAGGTGTCTGGCTGAGCAATGCCGTCGTAGGCTTGGATATGTCTTGAGATAGCAAATCCTTCCAGGAATTTGTTAGCTCTCATGCATGGTCCGAAGCACTTTGGGCCCACGTACAAGTCATCGTTTTCATAGCGCCGAGCCTCTATGTTGGAGTTGATCCTGTGCCTTGCGTCGTTCGGGGATAGAGATTGTCCCGAATGTCGGCTGTGGGTTTGGTGCCTTGGAGCCGGACTTCGGCTTCTGCCACCACCTCCTCCGCCATGTCGTCCTCCTTGACCTCCTTAGGGGCCGTTGTGATAACTGGGTGGTGGAGAGGGTGGTGCAGCTGGATAGTTTCCGGCTGATCGCCGGCCTCCGTCCGGAGCGTCATTATTCCGGTTCCGGGGAGATTCTGGACTATGACGAGCCCCCTACCGGCTTGTTCCAGCGTGGTTTCCGTTGTTCCTTCGTCTATCGTTCCCACCATGGTGAGGCTCAGCCGGACGGCTCTCATGTCTAGGAGGTGGCATTCTCTGACGATCCTCCTCCCGACGTTTCTCCTTATCTTCTCTCTTTCGATCGTTGAATTCTCGTCGGGGAGGATTCCTCGGATTTAGTGCAGCGATCGCGTCTTTCTCGGTTGCTAGAGCGACATTGCTCCCGACGATCCGGTTCTTGAATAATTGTCTTCCCTACGTTCGGGGTGATGGTACTATGCCCGAACGTAATGGGATCTTACATGAGCCCATGCCGGATCTGTGCGACATTGGTCAGAATCGGGCAGGCCTTCTGCTGCTCCAGTCCTTTGTTGAGTAGCTTGATACCCAAGCGTATCTCCTCTTCCCTGGATTAGCTGATAGAATTTCAAGAGCTGCCACGGTATTTTGCACTGGTGTTGGGTATACCCAATCTTCGTTGCTATCCTTCCTGTGGCTTCCCCATCTCATCTCCGAAAAGGACATCATGGACACGTGGGAATTGGTTGTCATCTATGTGACACTTCCGTGTCTTCTGATGTAGACGGGACATGTACTCCTTGTTTGACATGCGCTTCTTCTCCACCTCGATGTTTTTGGCTTCATCGAGGAGTTGTTGACGACGCGCTTCTAGGGCTTGGGCCCTTTCGTCCAGCTCATCTGTAGTAAGTTCTGCAGCTGTAGGGATAGGTGTGGTTAATGTGGCATCGATGAGTTTACGCGCACCTTCTGTGATCACGTGTCCATCCACCGATGCTTCTTTTTTCGGCTCGTCTGGGATGAGTGCTCCATCCGAGTCTTCCTCGTATTTCCCGGCAATCACCTCCTCTGTCAGAGGGTCTTTTTCCGAGGTCTTGTTCTTCTTGTTCTTCTTCTTTGCCTTCTTAGCAGCGCCGGTAGCAAAAACGGCTTTGGGTCCGTTTCCCGGAGTCAAGCTCTGATCGGTACTTTCAGACATCTGGACCTCGGGATTATCTCCGACGTCCATGTGATCCTGCGCTTTGGGAGAGTGTTCCCCGGATCCTTCATCCATGGCTTCTCCTTCTTCTGCAGCTTTGGAGTTGTACTCCTCTTCATATTCCGCGGAGAACTTTCGGAAATCTGCCGATGTCATAGATTCATCCGAGGATGCGGGAACATCAGCGTTTGTTCCAATTGCCTCCAGCACCGAGTCGGTGTTTTCTCCAGCATCGGCAGAGCCGGATCTGGATCCGAAATACCCGACGAAGTGCGATGCGTGCTTTCTGAGGTACCTGCGGCTTTCGCGATCAGCCATATCGAAACTTTTAATGGTTTCGAGGATTGCATCTGCGCTAGCGCCTTGCAGTATCATACGTCTTAGTGTGTACCTGAGGAAATGGCATGTCTGTCCCGGCATCGTCAGAGCCGGAATCAGTATCGTTGATATGGTCCTCCTGGATGTCGACTTCCACGGGTGGGTCGATCTGGGATCCAGCTTCTCTAGGGAGATCCACTCCAGATTCGACTTGGACCATGAGGTCTTCTTCAGGCTCGGATTTCTCCACTATCTCCGCAACTGGTGCGGGCTGGGTGGGATTAGGGTTTTCTGAGATCCAGAACTCTACCGCCTCCGCTAACAAAGGGGACCTAGAAGATTCTTCCGCCTCTATCATCACCGCTGGGGTGGGTTGGGAAGGTTCAGCGAAATCGATATAAACATCGATCTCGCCAAAAGACATGATTGTATAGGCAGTCACGGCCTCCCTAGCCGGAATCCAAGTCTCGTTGAGAACGATGCGAGCGACGTCGCTGGCGTAGAGGATGGGACCGACGGCGATGGTCTCGGCGATTCCGATTCTTGCAGATTCTGCTCGGAACGCAGATCCGAAGCTCACTTGCCCCACGGTGGGCCGCCAACTATCGTCGGATTGATGACAAGTACGCCATGAGGGGGTCCTCGAGGCGTGCGGAAAGAGAGGGGTGTGAGACGTACGGTATTCCGGGACGGTGAGCATGCAAGTTTACCCAGGTTCGAATCCACCGGCTTTGGACGGATCCTACTCCTGCTAGCAATCCAGTAATACGGTAGAGCCAGGAATATGGGTTACTAGGGTTTCCCCTGTGCGGGTTGAGATTGTAGACTATTGTGTTGTAAGGTGTTCGCCCTAAAGGCTCTCCCTAGGACGGCTTATATAGATATCTGGCCTAGGGTTTACAGGAGAGATCAATCCGGCTACGACTAAGAGTTGGTTACAGAGTACATCTTGAACTATAAGTAACATTATGGGCCTAAGTTGGTAAGTCTTCTAGGCCTTCCCGTAGCCGGACTGGACTCTATCTTCTCTCCTGACTGGGCCGCCCGTGACACAAAGATCTAACCCGAAGTGGGCCATGCTGGTCAGTGAGGAACTGTGAGGATACCCAGAAAGTATATCCCCAACAATTTGTAACAAGTCATGCTACATCAATAATCACTAAGCATAAAGTTAAATCAATATCAAGCATGACATGATAAAATCTAAGCCACAGCCAAAACAAGACTCTTTTTGTACCACTTATAAGCATGAACTTTCCCACTCTTTTCCAATCCAAATCAACTTATTTGAAAACTAATGTATGAATGAGGGGGTCCAACCAATTTATTTAAGCAAACCAAGCAAAAAAGACTAAAAACAAAAACGAAGATGCTCGAAGAACAACACAATTGTGCATGAAACAATAAAAATGAAGTGTTTGGAAGAGAACCTGAGATTTTTATTGATGAAGAAGGGGATGCCTTGGGAATCCCAAAGCTTTGAGGCTTGTACTTCTTGAATATTTCTTGGGGTGACACAGGGTGGCATCCCCAAACTTGAGCTTTTGTCCATACTTCATCTTATCACATTATTCTTGCCTGCACTTTAAAATTTCCTTCATACTAAACTTCACACAATCTTCATTAGCAACATTGGTGTGTTCAAGATAATAAGTCTTTTGGTTTAGTTTCAACACAAGTAAAACATTCATTAAAATACAGGGTACTGTAGCACTTACTTTTAAAAGTTCAAGAATTTTGGCAAGAACTCAAAGAGAAAGAGATTTAAGAGGCAAATGCAAATAATGGTAGAAATCTGTCAAAATAGACCGGTGGGTAAAAACCGATTTTTTGAAAGACTTTCTGTTGCTCAAATCAAAAAGTATTGAACTAACGAAAGTTAGATAACAACCTGGGGCACAAACAATTACAGGCTCAATCTGACTTACATATCGTTTTCATGAATTTTTACAGCGAAGCACAAAAATCTGTTTTGAGACAGCAACTTTTCCAAGTCTTACTACTCTCTCATTATAGGTTACTCTTGGCACAAAAACCACACAAAAAGGATAAGGAGCAGTTATTACAGAGGCAATAACTTCCAAGACTCAACAAAAGATTCCTAAAGAAATTTGGGTTATCTCTCAATAAGTGCTTTTCTTTAACGCCTTTGAGTTAGGCATAAGAAGCAAGAATCAAGTATTCTCAAATGAGGAAGCATTAAGAGAAAATTTTGTTTTAATAGGAGAGGCAAAAGTAATCCTCTCTCTCTTCTTAGGGAATTTTTCTATACCTTTCTTGAGTGGGAATTGATATTTAATGATGTCTGAAGGAAATATGCCCTCAGAGGCAATAATAAAGTTGTTATTATGTATTCCTTATATATGATAGATGTTCATTTTGCATGCTATAATTATATTGATCGGAAACATCAATACATGTGTGTTTAATAAACAAAAAGGGTTCCTAGTTATGCCTCTCTTATAGACTAGCTTGTTGATTAACAAGATGATCAAAGTTTCCTGATCATGGACATTGGATGTTGTTAATAACAAGGTCAGAACATTTGTGAAATGATGTGATGAACATCATCTGAAGTATAGCATTACAATCAAGTCATTATGTTTACATTGCTATAACATCATACGAAGTAATCTTTATCCTTAGACCACGAGATCATGTTAATTGCTAACACCGGAAGAGTATCTTGATAACATCAAACGTCATACCGTAACAGGGTGACTATAAAGATGGGTTCAGTGATACGAAGGTGTTATGTTGAGGCTCATGAATCAAGAGTGCAATTTGTCAATCCCGATGACGGATAGATATACTCTGGGACCTCTCGGTGATATCACATTAAAATAGCTTGCAAGCAAGTGATGTGATCACTAGAATGTTATATCACGAGAACGAGAAAAGAGTGCATGTCGGTAACGAGATCAAACTAGGTATTTGGATACCGATGATCGAATCTCGTACATGTATTATATCATGAGACAAAGGGATTAAATTACAAGCGTTAAAGGTTCTCACGATCACAGAAGTCATCGTTGAATATGCAGGAGTCAGTATGGATCTCCAGGTCCAGCTTCTAATTATTGATCTGAGAGGAGTCTCAATCATGTCTGCATTATTCGCGAACCGTAGGGTGACACACTTAAGAGTTACCAGACACCATTTTGGAGCACATATGTTTCATACGAAAGAATTGCAAAGCACAGGAATTGTTTCGATAGAAACCAAAAATTGTTTCGGGTGAAATTGAAGGAAGTGGTTCTGCATGTGATATTGAAATATTGCAAGGGGTTAGATGTGTATGTTTGTTAATTAAAGTAATTAAAAAAATTCTGAATAAATTTAATAAAAGAGTTTTATTAAATGAGAGAGCATTAAACTTAGAAAATTTTAATGCATTTAAAGTGGGACTTTAAAAGGGAATGTGAAGAGGCATTTTAATGTGGAGGGGTTACCACCACGTGAATGGGGGAGGTGAGGGGTCACCCCCCATGAGGCGCCGTCCATGGGGAGGGGCACCCCCCCCCTCTTGCCTCCTTCTTCCACACACCTCCTCGTGAAGGATCTCTCTCCCCCTCTAGAATTATTCCCCCATGGTCTCGGATTAGCGAGATACATGTTCCCAGTGGCATTTCATCTGGAAGGAGTTGTTGCTTCCGCTGGATCGCTGGAGCGAGGAGGTGGAGGTTGTCCGGTGGCTTGAACGTGTGTGCGAGGACGGATACGCTTGCTGATTTGCGGCGCTCGGACTTCCACACGATCTTGAGATCAGAAAATGTACGACTACATCAACCACGAGTTCCTACTTGTTAACAAAACTCGTTGTCTTCGAGGGTAAGTTCTCAATGGATGTATGTCCACTCGTTGCTCTGTACCTAGTAGATAGATCTTGGCGTGTAGTTCTCATCGTAGGAATTTTTTTGTTATCTATGCTGCGGACCCAACTGTGGTATCAGAGCCTGATCTATGCATGGGTGGTTTGCACGGGTAGTACACATATGTTTATATGTGGGCGATGATGATCATGTTATTGCATCTTCTATGTATTTTGGATATTTGTGGCATAGTGGGATGAAGCGGACCCGGACCAACCTTACATGAGACCGGTTCCACGACTGACATGCAACTAGTTTTGCATAAGTGGCTGGCAGGTGTCTGTCTCTCCTACTATAGTTAATATCTTATTTATAAAGAGTTGCTAATAACTTGGTTATCCTCATTGTGGTTCATGTTCATAGGTAAGAACGGTTCTATCTCCGAAAGCCCTAAGCCACGTAAAACTTGCAATTGATAAATTAGAGGCGTCTAGTTTAGATTGTTATTGGGCTAGTGTATTGATATGGTATTGTTGTAAGTAGATGTAGGATAGATACTCTTACAACACATTCAACGTGGAAGTTCCATAGACCTTGGCCTTACACACAAAGGAATGATAGAGATCATAGCACGATGCAAATGATAGAGATCAAATGCATGGACCATGTCATCTCACTTTACACATTAGATGTTAGCATCTTATACTGCTAGTTTGGCGCTTTTGGTAGCATTGTAAGATGATCCCTCATCTAGATATCAAGATAAATTATTTTCCTTCCTTAAGTATGCACCGTTCTATGAATCGTGTTGCTCGGGTGTACTCGACTCTACGCTTTCATACAACGGGTGTAAGCCAGTTTTACAGACGCGAGTACAAAGGTTCTTACTTGGCGAGCCTAGCATGTACAGACATGGCCTCGGAACACGAACCAAAAGGTTAAGCATGAGTCATATAGTTGATATGATGCCCATATAGATGCTCGCCTTTGAAGCTACACCGACTCACATGATGATCAGGACTTGGTGTAGTGGATTTGGTTCATGTAATCACCAAAAAGGCATGAGGGATGTCGTTTTTGAGTGGGAGTTCATTAGTAATTTGGATTAGTTGAACTCACTCTATCATAAACTTAGTCTAAATAAACTTTACAAATTCTGTTGTAGATGGCACCACCTGCTTTTAATTTCAATGTGTTCATGGAGAAAGAGAACTTGCTGCCAATGGTAGCAACTTCACCAACTGGGCTATGAATCTGAGGATTCTCCTCACTGCTGCACAAAAGCAATATGTGCTAGAGGCGCCGCTAGGCCCCCCACCAGCTCCTGATGCCCCTGACGAGGAAAAGAATGTATATATGACTCATTAGGAGGACCACAACTTAGTTCATTGCGGCATACTGTATGGGCTAGAGCCAGAACTTCGAAAGCGTTTCGAAAATGGCAATGCCTTCGATACCATGGGAGAATTGAAAATGATTTTCGATACCCATGCTGCCATAGAGAGTTATAATGCTTCTGAAAAGTTCTTTAGCTACATGATGGAGGAGAACAACTCCGTTAGTGAGCACGTACTCAACATGTCTGGGTACGCTGATAAGCTTGTGTCCTTGGGAATAACGATTCCGATTGACTTAGGCATACATCATGTTCTCCAATCTCTGCCACCTAGCTACAAGAGCTTCGTGATGAACTATAATATGCAGGGCATGAAGAAGTCTCTTCCCGAGCTTATGTCAATGCTTAAGACTGCAGAAGTGGAGATTAGGAAAGAACATCAAGTGTTGATGATCAATAAGACCACCGGTTTCAAGAAGGGCAAGAAAGGCAAGCACAAGGGAAAGAAGGGTGGAAAATATGTTGCCACACCTGAAAGGAAACCCCGAGCTGGCCCTAAGTCTGACACTGAGTGTTACTATTGCAAGGGGACTAGCCATTGGAAGCGCAATTGCCCCAAGTATTTGGCGGACAAGAAGGCCGGCAAGGCAAACAAAGGTATATGTGATATACATGTTATTGATGTGTACTTGACTAGTACTCGCAGTAGCACCTGGGTATTTGATATGGGATCGGCTGCTAATATATGTAACTTGATTCAAAGGCTGCGGAACAAGCGACAACTAGCAAGGGACGAGGTCACGATGCAGGTTGGCAATGGATCAAGAGTTGATGTGATCACCGTCGGAACGCTACCTCTCCATATGCCATCGGGATTAGTGATAAATCTAAATAATTGTTATTTGGTGCCTGCACTGAGCATGAACATTGTATCCAGATCATGTTTGATGCAAAGTGGTTATTCGTTTAAGTCTGAAAACAATGGTTGTTAGATTTATATGGATAATATCTTTTATGGTCATGCACCTGTGTTGAATGGTTTATTTCTGTTGGATCTCGATAGTAATATTAGGCATATTCCTAATGTTGATGCTAAAAAGTTTAAACTTGATAATTATATATCTACATATATGTGGCATTGCCGTCTGGGTCATATTGGTGTTAAACGCATGAAGAAACTCCATTCTGATGGACTTTTGGAATCACTTGATTTTGAATCATTTGACACATGTGAACCATGCCTTATGGGCAAGATGACTAGAACGCCGTTTTCCTGGTTCAATGGAACGGGCAACAGATTTATTGGAAATCATACATACTGATGTGTGTGGACCAATGAGTGTGTCGGCGCTGAGGTGGATATCGTTATTTTGTTACTTTCATGGATGATTTGAGTAGATATGGGCACATCTATTTGATGAAACAGAAGTCTAAAACATTTAAAAAGTTCAAGGAATTTCAGAATGAAGTGGAAAATGATCGTAATAGAAAGATCAAATTTCTTCGGTCTGACCGTGGAGGTGAGTATCTAAGTTACGAGTTTAGCACACACATGAAAGAGTGTGGAATAGTTTCACAACTCACGCCTGCGGAACACCACAACGTAATGGTGTGTCGGAACATCGTAATCGTACTTTATTGGATATGGTTCGATCTATGATATCTCTGACTGAATTGCCACTGTCATTTTGGGGTTATGCACTGGAAAAAGCTGCATTCACTTAAAATCGGGCACCATCTAAATCCGTTGAAACAACACCGTATGAATTATGGTTTGGAAACAAACCTAAGTTGTCGTTTCTTAAAGTTTGGGGATGCGATGTTTATGTAAAGAAACTTCAGCCAGATAAACTCGAACCCAAAGCGGAAAAATGTGTCTTCATAGGATACCCTAAGGAAACGATTGGGTATACCTTCTATCACAGATCCGAGGGCAAGTTTTTTGTTGCTAAGAATGGATCCTTTCTTGAGAAGGAGTTTATCGTGAAAGGTGTGAGTAGTCGAAAGGTAGAACTCGAAGAGGTTATTGAACCTTCTCTTCATGAAATGGCGAGTAGCATAGCACCGGAAATTGTTTCGGAGTTGACTTCACCTAACGAAGATAGAGCTAATGATATTGATCATGAAACTCCGAAAGAGGACACTACCTAACCTCGCAGGTCAAGTAGGACACGTGCAGCTCCTAAACTATACGGTAATCCTATTGTGAATTTCATGGTTGATGAAATAGATGACCCTGTGATGTATGAAGAAGCAATGATGAGCCCGGATTCCAACAAATGGCTAGAAGCCATGAAATCCCGAGATGGAATCCATGTACAAGAACCAGGTTTGGACCTTGGTGGACTTACCAGGCCGTTGAGAATAAATGGATTTTCAAAAGAAAAGCTGATGCTGATAGTAATGTGACCATCTATAAGGCTCGACTTGTCGCAAAGGGGTTTTGACAAATTCAAGGAGTTGACTACGATGAGACATTCTCTCCCGTAGCGATGCTTAAGTTGGTTATGATTATGTTAGCAATTGCTGCATATTTCGATTATGAAATATGGCAGATGGATGTCAAAACTGCGTTCCTCAATGGTAATATTGAAGAAGAGTTGTATATGATACAACCTAAGTGTTTTTTCGATCCTAAGGATGCTAATAAGGTATGCAAACTTCAGCGATCCATCTATGGTCTGAAGCAAGCATCCCGGAGTTTGAATCTCCGCTTTGATGAGGTGATCAAAGAGTTTAGATTTGTCCAAACTTATGGAGAGGCTTGTATTTACAAGAAAGTGAGTGGGAGCAATGTGGCATTTCCGATATTATATGTGGATGACATATTATTGATTGGAAATGATATAGATCTTTTAAACAGTGTTAAAACTTATCTAAATAGCAAATTTTCGATGAAAGACCTTGGTGAAGCGTCATATATATTAGGCATTAAAATCTATACAGATAGATCAAGGCACCTAATTGGGATATCGCAGAGTACATACCTTCATAAGATATTAAAGAAGTTTAATATGGACACAAGTAAGAAGGGGTTCTTACCTATGTTGCAAGGCAAAACATTGAGTAAGACTCAAAGTCCGGCTATGGCGGAAGAAAGAGAGATAATGGATAAGATCCCCTATGCCTCGACCATAGGCTCTATAATGTATGCCATGCTATGTACAAGACCGGATGTGGCACATGCTATTAGTTTTACTAGTAGGTACCAATCTGATACAGGTTCGGAACACTGGATAGCGGTCAAGAACATCCTCAAGTACTTGAGAAGAACTAGGGATATGTTTCTTATATACGGAGGTGAAGAAGAGCTAGTCGTTAAGTGTTATGTCGATGCTAGCTTTGACACCGATCCGAATGACTCTAAGTCTCAATCCGGATACGTATTTCTCTTGAACGGAGCTGCAGTTAGTTGGAGGAGTTCCAAACAACCTGTGGTGGCTAGATCAACGACGGAGGCGGAATATGTTGCTACTTCAGAAGCGGCATAGGCAGCGGTTTGGACGAAGGAGTTCATAACGGAACTAGGTGTGGTTCCTAGTGCATTGGACCCAATGGTGATCTACTTGTGACAACAATGGAGCCATAGCCAACGCCAAGGAACCAAGGTCTCACAAGAATTCCAAGCATATTAAGCGCCGGTTTCACTCCATCCGCGAGCATGTCAAGGATGGAGATATAAAGATTTGTAAAGTACACACGGACCTAAATATAGCAGATCCGTTGACTAAGGCTCTCCTTAGGGCAAAACATGATCAACACCAGAACTCCATGGGTGTTAGATTTATCACTATGTCAACTAGATTATTGTCTCTAGTGCAAGTGGGAGACTGAAGGAAATATGCCCTGAGAGGCAATAATAAAATTGTTATTATGTATTCCTTATATATGATAGATGTTTATTTTGCATGCTATAATTATATTGATCGGAAACATCAATACATGTGTGTTTAATAAACAAAAAGGGTTCCTAGTTATGCCTCTATTATAGACTAGCTTGTTGATTAACAAGATGATCAAGATTTCCTGATCATGGACATTGGATGTTGTCAATAACAAGGTCACACCATTTGTGAAATGATGTGATGAACATTCATCCGAAGTATAGCATTACAATCAAGTCATTATGTTTACATTGTTATAACATCATACGAAGTAATCTTTATCCTTAGACCATGAGATCATGTTAATTGCTAACACCGGAAGAGTATCTTGATAACATCAAACGTCACACCGTAACAGGGTGACTATAAAGATGGGTTCAGTGCTACAAAGGTTTTATGTTGAGGCTCAAGGATCAAGAGTGGAATTTGTCAATCCCGATGACAGATAGATATACTATGGGCCCTCTCGGTGATATCAAATTAAGATGGCTTGCAAGCAAGTGATGTGATCACTAGAATGGTATATCACTACTATAGAATAGGCTATCAGTGACAGGCTCAAAAGACTCATTAGTGCACAAATGCACGAGATCAAAGAAATCTAGCGAAGCTGTGGATGAGGCTGGCTAATGGGATGGTCATCTTTCGAACCAAAGTAAAAGGCACTTAAGTTTCAGCAGATTCAGACTTATGGTCAGTGATAAAACCAATGGCTGAACGGTTGGGCTCTTATCTTAAGTGAACCCACTTCCTTTTTTAGGACTCTGTTTTGCAAGGGCTGAGGCATAAAAATCTTTAGCAGATCTTCCTTCTGCTTGATCCTTTTTCTACAGGTCGCAAGCAGAAATCCTTTTGAAGGAAGCTGTTCAGGAACAGCTGGAACGGTTTTCTCTTCAGCAACAAACATAAATTTTGCATGTCTACTTTTGTTAATAGAAGAAGAATCATTGAGGAAGATTTTTCATTTGATCATTTGAATCATGCAAACAAGTTTTCTTAGTTTTCAGTATAGTTATTTAAAGAATAGATAGAAATAAGATTGGGTTATCCATTTCATTGGCGAGGGTGGGGGAGAAGCAAGCCGAACCTATGATCGACCCGGACACGTCCAAAATTCTCGGCGTCGAGAGAAAGACGAGATTCAGTAAGTAATTCAGTGAGTGCTTTCTTTTATAAGAAGAGCGGAGAATCTAACATAGACATTACTGTCAAGATTCTGACCAAAAAATGGTACATTCCATGCCCTCGGAGAACGCTTTGTCGTGCAAAGTCACTGACATATCCAGTGTCTTTTTCGGACCCCAAGAATGGATTGGATCGAAACGACTTTCCTGCTTGAAAATAGGGGCCCCTTTGTGTCTGTATGAATCTCTGGGGTTTGAAAAAGGGAATGGAATGC
Source organism: Avena eriantha (assembly GCA_910589775.1). Lineage (NCBI taxonomy): Eukaryota > Viridiplantae > Streptophyta > Magnoliopsida > Poales > Poaceae > Avena > Avena eriantha. Next base: position 79,999,648 of record OU342740.1, read on the forward strand.
TCAAACCGGAACTGCTAGAGGAACGAATTTTCAATAGCATAACTTGGGCTCCTAGAATATGGCGGGCTACACCGCATCCTTCAAACTGAATGCCTTCTTGCCTGCCTTCAGTTCATGCCTTCAGGCCTGGCCTGCTCTTGCCTATGAATGAGATGCCTACTTCCCATTAAGTGAGTTTGCCGAAAACATCACCTACTGTGATAGGATACTATTCACCCTTCTCTGCCCAATGAATCTAGAACCCTAGTTGTTTGCCTGGCGATTCTCCTCCTATAGATAGAGAAGAATCATTCTGAGCGAGTACATCAGAAGCGATCCACTTTTTTTTCATCGGTTCCAGAGAAGACCAAAGATCTTGCGCGGCAGGTCCGCCAGAAAAACTCAAAAGAGAAAGAAGTCTCGTTAATCTCTTCATGCTCGTTCCAAGTTCGAAGTACCTTTTGGCCAAAGAAAAACCCAAATCAAGCCGAAACCAGATACAGGAAGTGTTGACCTAGCTCAATTGAGTGCGAGCCCTTTTATCTTGACCTGATTCTCCTTATTTTAGAGCTGTGGCGAAGGTAAATTGAGCTCTAGCCTGTGGGGAAGGAAAAGGCTCTGACGAAGCTCCAGGGATTACAGGAAGGTTAAGGCCTTGTGAGCAGCTCCAAACGGTCATAAAGAAGGTTAAAGAAAAAACGGACAAGACCGACAGATTTACCTGATGTAAAGAAGATCCTAAAAGTCTTTGGTTAGTTGATTCTCTCCATTTACCACTTTCCTCTCTATGTTCTTTTTTCCACTCACTCAATTCTATTTTATTAGATTCTTGTTTAAAAGAATAAAAATAGAATTGAGCGAGTTAGTGATTCGAAAATTTAATTAACTTCATTTCCTTAATCTCAATCTGGATTCGCGTGGCAAAAATGATGATACTATGGAAATCGGAATGCCCCCCAAAAGGGGAGGTGCATCGGCGAATCTAACTTCCTTGTTTAGATAATGTATGAATAGGACTAACTAAATCCTCCCAACTCCCGATACATTCTTTAGAGTCGACCAAAGGACTCGTTGGTTTGGACATAGTTTCCTTTGTTCCTGTGTTTCTGTTTTGCTCTCCCCCTTTTTTCACTTAGTTTAGTTGGAATGGAAAGAGAACTTCCTTCAACCTTTTTGAGAGCTTATTTTTTTCATGTAGCATTTCTACCCCTATAGGATATCCCATCTTAACCGAGAATGGGTGCAGCCCACCCCATCTAAAGTAGCCTGAAATTCATTCCTCTACAATCCTAGAGCAGTCCGAACATGTACCGTGATGTGGACGGACAAAGAATGTCGTACACTTGAGTGACCCCCTTTTCTGTGACCACCACCAAATGAAAAAGAAGAGGTGAGATCACCCTGTCTCATTCCTTTGTAGCTCTTCAAATATGGGTCAAACGGTTCTCAAAAGGTTTTGGAAGTCATATCTGCAAGTTGTATACAAACATTGTTGTCCGGAACCTATGGCCCCGAAGTGACAGAAATTGGGATAACCGGAAGGGAAAGGCTTTGATGTGAGGATCACATGTGTTCACAGAGTGTTAATGCTTTGCTCCGGTGCTCTATTAAAAGGAGCACCTTAATTGCCAGTAGTTCCCTAGAGGCCCCGCTGCAAACGGGCTGGCAGGACAAAAGATGTTGTGCAAGTTCTCATTGCGAGCACAGTATGACTATATATGGAACACATGCCTAGGATTGTCTAGTACTTGGATTCTTTATCTTATTTATCTGCAATTTCCCTATGTTCTGATTGCTATGTGAATTGTCTTGTCCATGCAACGCCCGTCCATCCATCCCTATGCCTACCGCGCTCGAATCCCACTGTTTACTGCTTTTGTTACTACTGTCTTTGCTTTACTACCGCTGTTACTTTGCTATTCCTAATACAAAACTGTTCCTACTGATAAACTGCTGTGAGCAAGGTTTTTCCTAGGTGCAGCTGAATGGACAACTCAGTTGTTACGGCTTATAAATATTCTTTTGCTCCCTTGTGTCGAATCAATAAATTGGGTTTCACTTCCCTCGAAAATACCGCGATAGACCCCCTATACTTGTGGGTCATCAACCACACATCGATCCACCAGTGTAATTGAAATGTGTGTTCTTCTCATTAACCACAACTAGAGTCAGTGCATGCGTGTTCTCTCCAGAGACCACACATGGATCCACCAGTGTCATTGCATGTGTCTTCTTTTTACTAACAACAACTGGAGTCATTGCATGTGTGTTCTTTTCACATACCACATATGGATCCAACAGTGTCATTGCACGTGTGTTCTTTTTACTAACAACAATTGGAGTCATTGCATGTGTGTTCTTTTCACATACCACATATGGATCCACCAGTGTCATTGAAATGTGTGTTCTCTTCAGAGACCACACATGGATCCACCAGTGTCATTGAAATGTGTGTTCTTCTCATTAACCACAACTAGAGTCAGTGCATGTGTGTTCTCTTCAGAGACCACACATGGATGCACCAGTGTCATTACATGTGTGTTCTTTTTACTAACAACAACTAGAGTCATTGCATGTGTATTCTTTTCACATACCACATATGGATCCACCAGTGTCATTGAAATGTGTGTTCTCATCATAGACCACACATGGATCCACCAGTGTCATTGCATGTGTGTTCATTTTACTAACAACAACTGGAGTCATTGCATGTGTGTTCTTTTCACATACCACATATGGATCCACCAGTGTCATTGAAATGTGTGTTCTCCTCAGAGACCACACATGGATCCACGAGTGTCATTGCATGTGTGTTCTTTTTACTAACAATAACTGGAGTCATTGCATGTGTGTTCTTTTCATATACCACATATGGATCCACCAGTGTCATTGAAATGTGTGTTCTTCTCATTAACCATAGCTAGAGTCATTGAAATGTGTTTTCCTTTAGAGACCACACATGGATCCACAAGTGTCATTGCATGTGTGTTTTTTACTAACAACAACTGTAGTCATTGCATGTGTGTTCTTTTAACATACCACATATGGATACACTGGTGCATTGAAATGTATGTTCTCTCCAGAGACCACACATGGATCCACCAGTGTCATTGCATGTGTGTTCTTTTTACTAACAACAACTAGAGTCATTGCATGTGTGTTCTTTTCACATACAACATATGGATCACCAGTGCCATTGAAATGTGTGTTCTCCTCAGAGACCACACATGGATCCACCAGTGTCATTGCATGTGTGTTATTTTTACTAACAATAACTAGAGTCATTGCATGTGTATTCTTTTCATATATCACATATGGATCTACCACTATCATTAAATGTGTGTTCTTCTCATTGACCAGAGCTAGAGTCATTGAAATGTGTGTTCTCTTCAGAGACCACACATGGATCCACCATTGTCATTGCATGTGTGTTCTTTTTACTAACAACAACTGGAGTCACTGCATGTGTGTTCTTTTCACATACCACATATGGATCCACTAGTATCATTGAAATGTGTGTTCTCTTCAGAGACCACACATGGATCCACCAGTGTCATTGCATGTGTGTTCTTTTTTACTAACAACAATTAGAGTCATTGCATGTGTGTTCTTTTCACATACCACATATGGATCCACCAGTGTCATTGAAATGTGTGTTCTCTTCAGAGACCACACATGGATCCACCAGTGTCATTGCATGTGTGTTCCTTCTACTAACAACAACTAGAGTCATTGCATGTGTATTCTTTTCACATACCACATATGGATCCACCAGTGTAATTAAGATGTGTGTTCTTCTCATTAACCACAACTAGAGTCATGAAATGTGTGTTCGCTTCAGAGACCACACATGGATCCACCAGTGTCATTGCATGTGTGCTCTTTTTACTAACAAGAACCAGTGGCATTGGATGTGTGCTCTTTTTACTAACAACAACCAGAGTCATTGAATGTGTGTTATGTTTGCATACCACAGATGGATCCACCAGTGTCATTGAAATCTGTGTTCTCTTCAGAGACCACACATGGATCCAATAGTGTCACTGCATGTGTGTTCTTTTTACTAACAACAACTAGAGTCACTCCATGTATGTTCTTTTCACATACCACATATGGATCCACTAGTGTCATTGCATGCGTGTTCTATTTAGAGACCACACATGGATCCACTAGTGTCACTGCATGTGTGTTCTTTTTACTAACAACTGGAGTCATTTCATGACTATTCTTTTCACATAGCACATATGGATCCACTAGTGTCATGAAATGTGTCTTCTCTTTAGAGACCACACATGGATCCACCAGTGTCATTACATGTGAGCTCTTTTCACTAACAACAACCAGTGTCATTGCATGTGTGCTCTTTTTACTAACAATAACCATTGTCATTGAAATGTGTGTTCTCTTCAGAGACCACACATGGATCCACCAGTGTCATTGCATGCGTGTTCTTTTTACTAACAACAACTGGAGTCATTGCAAGTGTGTTCTTTTCACATACCACATATGGACCCACCAGTGTCATTGTAATGTGTGTTCTCTTCAGAGACCACACATGGATCCACCAGTGTCATTGAAATGTGTGTTCTTCTCATTAAACACAACTAGAGTCAGTGCATGTGTGTTCTCTTTAGAGACCACACATGGATGCACCAATGTCATTGCATGCGTGTTCTTTTTACTAACAACAACTGCAGTCATTGCATGTGTGTTCTTTTCACATACCACATATGGACCCACCAGTGTCATTGTAATGTGTGTTCTCTTCAGAGACCACACATGGATCCACCAGTGTCATTGAAATGTGTGTTCTTCTCATTAAACACAACTAGAGTCAGTGCATGTGTGTTCTCTTCAGAGACCACACATGGATGCACCAATGTCATTGCATGTTTGTTCTTTTTACTAACAACAACTAGAGTCATTACATGTGTGTTCTTTTCACATACCACATATGGATCCACTAGTGTCATTGAAATGTGTGTTCTCATCATAGACCACACATGGATCCACCAGTGTCATTGCATGTGTGTTCTTTTTACTAACAACGACTGGAGTCATTGCATGTGTGTTCTTTTCACATACCACATATGGATACACACGTGTTATTGAAATGTGTGTTCTCCTCAGAGACCACACATGGATCCACCAGTGTCATTGCATCTGTGCTCTTTTTACTAACAACAACTAGAGTCATTGAAATGTGTGTTCTTTTCACATACCACATATGGATCCACTAGTGTCATTGAAATGTGTGTTCTTCTCATTAAGCACTGCTACAGTCATGGCATGTGTGTTCTCTTCAGAGACCACACATGGATCCACCAGTGTCATTGCACGTGTGTTTTTTTACTAACAACAACTAGAGTCATTGCATGTGTGTTCTTTTAACATACCACATATGGATCCACCAGTGCATTGAAATGTGTGTTCTCTTTAGAGACCATGCATGGATCCACCAGTGTTATTGCATGTGTGTTCTTTTTACTATCAACAACTGGATTCATTGCATGTGTGTTCTTTTCACATACCACATATGGATGCACCAGTGTCATTGAAATGTGTGTTCTCATCATAGACCACACATGGATCCACCAGTGTCATTGCATGTGTGTTATTTTTACTAACAACAACCGGAGTCATTGCATGTGTGTTCTTTTCACATACCACATATGGATCCACCAGTGTCATTGAAATGTGTGTTCTCCTCAGAGACCACACATGGATCCACCAGTGTCATTGCATGTGTGTTCTTTTTACTAACAATAACTGGAGTCATTGCATGTGTGTTCTTTTCATATACCACATATGGATCCACCAGTGTCATTGAAATGTGTGTT